>JBCNYH010000026.1:9763807-9775103 GCA_039654325.1 Tandanus tandanus
GGGAAAACCCGGGGGGAAACCTAAAGGTGGAGGGGTTTTGGGGGGGGTGTTTGGGGGTGGGGGGGGGGGTTGCGGGAGAATCCCCTGGGTTCCACCCCCCCCCCCCCCCCCCCACATAGGAGCTGAATCACACACAGAGAGAGAGAGAGAGAAAGAGAGAGAGAGAGAGGGAGACTGTGCATAGTCTTAGCTCTTAAATATGCAAGAAAACTGCCTCATCTCCTCCAGGGGCTGGCTAGCATGGCTGCCAGGGTGGCTCCTATCAACCAGGTGCCACTGAAGGAGCTCAAGCATGTGTGTGAGGGAGCGTGGACAGGGAGGACAGGTCTTCACACGTGCTTTCCCTCTTGGTCCTTGGGCTCTGTGGGAGAACCGGCTGCTGAGAATGTCATGTTAGCCACAGCCCAATGGACATGGCTCCTGCAACGCCTGTGTGTGTGTACTGGGTTTTAGTTACCTGTGCCTAATTTTTTTCAATAAAGAATAGTTCTGCATCACTGCATCCGTCCTTATCTTTTACGCACTGAAAAAAATAATTACATATATTGACACATAATTTGATATTTCTTTAAGGAAAGAAGCTTATCAGGGATGTCGTTCATAGCCTGAGGTGACAGTGCAGTGGGTGGAGCTTAAACCTTCTTCCGAATTTCAATTACTGTGAATATAAACAGTGAAATATACATCTTACTAATTATTGCTGAGTTTTAATATTTTAATTGCTACAGTTTAAAACTAGACATCTTATTATAAATTAATTTTACCAAAAAACTGGAAAATGGTCGACATGACCAACATGGACTGCCTTGCCTTGACGCCTGAAGTCCCTTAACTGAACTTGGCTTGACTGAAGACTTCGTGGAAGCTTATTATAAGTTAACTAGCAGCAGCATGACATACAACAGGTGCTTCATCTTAGTGCGTAGCAGGGATGACACCCTGGGAAAAGCATGGCTTGTATATACAATCAATACTCCACAATCTGTATATAAACTTGTCAATAGTTTCTTTCTATGATTAAATAAGCCACTGTATATTTAATCTTCTCCAAAATAGTCTCTCATCTTTCATTTCCGCCAGTTTCGACTGTCGGCTAGAAAGTGTGTGTGTGTGTGTGTGTGTGTGTGTGTGTGTGTGTGTGTGTGTGATACTAAATTAAGTATGACAGACACAAAAGACTAATCACCTTCACAGCTTCAGCCCGGCCTCATCTCCTCGCTGGCTTATGACCCAAGGTGTTGCTATAGCAACAAACAAATTCTCATTTATCTAGTCACATTAGCATTCTTTTTCATGGCGTCTGGAAAATTTGCTGCATTTTCACCGGCGTGTTTTGTGTTCCTTTTTATAAGAAAAAAGAAATTCGTTGATGGCGAGCACGTGGTATGCTTTTGGTTTGGAATGTTGACAGAAAAAAAAAATTCAAGGGGAGGGGGAGGAAAAAAAAAAACCAGGAAAAAAACCCCCAAAAAAACAAAAACAAAACCCACCACGACTATGACGAATTACACAGTTAAAGCGGGAAATTGTCGACAGTAAAACGGTGCGGTGCGAAAACAAAGACGACAGCCGCGACGAAATCTGCCTTTGTTTGTGCAGTACGGCTGTTCCATCACCCATTTTTTTTTTTTCAAATAGATTCCATCTAATCTGTGCTAATCCAGACCCTAATCCGTGGGTTTCAGTACGTGTAGCGTGGCAGGACTGGAGTACATGAGCGCACTGGCATAAGAAAGAGAGCGCCTGGCAGGAAGCTCAGTGATGGATCAGTGTGTGTGTGCCTCGTGTACACCTTCAAAACTGTTGTTATAAATCACAGCTTGGCGGGCTGCGACGCTGCCCTGGTTCTGACGCCGAACGATAGATGGAATCAAAGAGCGGGCTTATTAATCTGGCCATGCACCGAGCACGCGGGACAGGTAATTGCTGTTCGCCAAATGCAAATACAAAGTGCATAATGACTCCCACCCAGCCAAGCAGCACTTATGAGGAGCAGCTCACAGACAAATTATCAATATTCATTTACAACATCATCTTGGAGGGGCGAAAGGAGGGGGGGGGGGGGGAACCTGGCAAAAACGCGAGTTGGGATAAAAACACTGCTTCGTTAGCCGTAGACACCACCAAAGCCTTTGTATTAAAACATCTTTAGTGTCGTTTTCAATTTCAACCACTGGGGGCTTGATTATTTTCAAAAGAACATACGAACAATGGGAGTGTCTTTTATACTGAGGGTTATTCAGCGGCAATCATTTTTAGTGCTGTACAACAGAAAAAAATCAACTATATCACAAAGCCTGGAGATCAATGGACCATTATCTCATTCTGTCAATATTCCACCTGAAGACATTCAAATTCCTTTCCTTTGGCTGCTTAAGACGTATAAGATGCATTTTTGCACAGCTTTTTCATTGACAGGGATCAGTTAATCCATTTCCCCACCATGCCTCTTCTAATACCCCCCTCTCTCCCCGCACCCCACAAACGCCACTCATAACTCTCACTTATTTGCTATAGACTGGCAGCATCAAGTGCTTCCAGTGTCAGAATGATTCGTGGCTCAAACTGATTAAATCAGTAAATTGCGCCAGCTCCGTTTCTGTACAGCTATAATGGTTTTTGTGTTGGCGCCAGCTATGATATCACCAACAGCCTTGGCGTAAACACGTTATAGCGTTGTCTAATGAAGTCCAATACCAAATCCTGGTGCTCGCTGCATGAAAAACTTCATGAGTGTTGGACAGAAAGGAAATAGCAATAGCTCAGCATTAAATCATACAGCCTCGACAAACAGATCGATCTTAATAATGAGCACTTGCACAGCCTGGGTCAGGTCTGACAGAGCACTAAAGAGAGCTGAATACACCAGCTGACCCTGATAGAAAAAAAAATATATACAACAAACAACCATCATTCCCAAGCAAACTTGCATCTTCTATGATCATCCATCACCACCCATGATGCACTGATCCAATAACGATTCTAGCCTAAAGCTCTACATTGGTGTCGGATTCAATGACATATTTTTGGGTCTGATACACTGATGCCTTTTCTTTCAAAACACATGACCATGTGTTTGGGGAAAGCAATCTTACATATGATACACAGTGTCTTAGACTCAGAAAGAGCATAAATTTCTCATGAGTGCAACTACATTAAGCATTTTTTATAAGTTTCACTGTACAGTCATTCATTTGCTGAAGTGCTTAATGCTACTAGATGCTGGAGCCTTTCTCTGTCGACTCTGGGCGAATGTCGACCAACAGGGCCAACGCACACACAAGCACACAACTATTCATACTCACACCTAGGGGCAATTTGGAACAGCCAATTAGGCTAATGCGCATGCCTTTGGATTGTGGGAGGAAACCAGAGTGCCCAAAGGACAGCCACACAAGCACAGGGAGGATTCACTGTTCAATATGTAAGAAATAAAACACCATAAGAAATAAAAGAACACTACTACTACTACTACTGCTACAAATAATAATAATAATCATCATCATCATCATCAGTGATGTAGTGTGTAACATGAGCTAACATGTTTAGACTCCAGCACACATTCATTCATTGATTTTCTGAGCAACTTAATCCTAATTAGGGTCGCGGTGAGGCTGCCGTCCATCTCAGCCGACTCAGGGCGAGGGCGGGGAACACCCGGGACAGCCTGCCGGGCCATCGCAGTGCAGAAACACACTGACGGCCTACTCTTTTCGAATGATAGCAATGGTTCTTTTACATGCCTCTCACCACAGACAGCCCATTTAACAGCACATGCTAAACTATTATACAACAGCAATTTGCAAGCGCTGACCTTTTTTTCAAATTGCAGTAAGGCACAATACAATATACTTTTTAATAATTTGTATGATCCATTTATAGGTACATGTAATGCTGTGGAACATTCACAAAGCAAGTTACCTCCTATTTCACTGCAGTTACAGCAGCTACTGTATTAACTACCGTTCCCTCACCAACCGCTCTGTTTTAATCTCTCTTAAAGTCAATAAAAGCAAGAAAATGGCAACTTGGGTGGTGTTGATATTTGGGTAGCTTACAGATGTCCATGATTGGCTGGTGATCACTTTAAGGAACAGGGAGGCTAACCATCTATCGATCCCTTCCTTGAAATCTCCAATGGGTAGACGCATGCTCATTCATTCATTCATTTTCTGAGCTGCTTAATCCTAATTAGGGTCGTGGGGAGGCTGGCGCCCATCTCAGCTGACTCTGGGTGAGAGCAGATTACACCCTGGACAGCTCACCAGACCATCGCAGGGCAGAAACATGCTGATGGCAACCCAATGGCCTACTCTTTTCAAACGACAACAATGGTTCTTTTACATGCCTCTCATCACAGACAGTAAGAGACATGGCTGGCCTTTGATAACCCAGTTAGCTGCACTGGGGGGTGGGGTAGGGGGTTCAGCAGTGACAACTCGGTGATAGTGGGGCTTGAACCCCCCACCTTCAAATAAGTAAGCCAGCACCCTTACACCGGGCCACCACTGCCCCGATAGATGCGTGTATCAACCTGAAATCTCTAGGACGACATCAGCACACCTTCTTGGAGCTTTTTATTCTTTTTTTTAGGTTTGATTTTATTGAAGCATTGTGGCAACAATGATGCAAAAAAGAAAAAAAAAACAAAAACAAAAAAAAATACAAATGCTAACAATTAGTTAGCAATCTGTCAGATTCACAGTTTGAAGTTTTTCGTTTGCATTTTAATAGTCTCACTGAACGTTACTTTTCTCTCTTTATCTATGTTATCACCGCTTTCTGTCACAGGGAGCAGAGTAATTGTCACTACTGAGCACCTTTCAGCCGTGCAACGGAGAGTCCCGGGTTCTTGTCAGTAAACAGAACTCCACTTAGAATACCTAATGCTCTCGGTAAAGGCTATGTGCTGATAGATTGCGGCACCTGCAACAAAAACAAAAGCAGCGGAATGAGCGAGAAACCTCATTTTGTAATCCATCTGTAAAAGAACAATGTTGGAAAGGGGAAGAAAAAACAACAACACAATTATAGGCAGTAGCTTTGAGGCGGGAACAGACGACGGAAAAATTCCCTTGAGGAATTAGGTAGGTGAAAACATAGTGCTGTTGAAAATATTGGGTTTACAAGCTCTCATGGATTTCAGATTCTAATTTGTGGATGAAGGTGTTTTTACACTTGACTGGCTAGATCTTTTTCCCCTCCTTAACCTCACTACAATGTGCTAGAGCATTGTTACTCAATTCCCAGCCTTTGGAACTATTGGTATATAGAGCTTCAAGGTTTTTGGACTCCAAACACACCAGATCTGGCTGATCAGCTCGTTATTAAACCCGTCATGACCTGGATTTTAAGAAAAACCTTGAAACTCCAAAAACCTTAAGTCTTAAGAGTGGTGCTATGAATGATGGTTTTAAAGTTGAAACAAGCTGAATGTTTTTTTTTTCTTTATAGTCCAGATTTGCATGATAATCAGGTCTGTAAGCTAATAACCTTGAACATTTAAGGACAAATGGCATGAAAGAAGAAAGGCTGTTTCATGCAGAGAGAGTAAGCTGACTATGAGCTATCAATTGATTCTCATCACGCACCGAGCCATGCCATTTTCCATTTTGGTATGCTAGAAAAAAAAAAGCATAATACTCTCATATATATGCACCATACATAATAGATACATGAACTAGAGCAATGCATTATTTAAAACTACAGGTCTGTGACAAGTATATATTATGAATCGAAATCCTATATCACAGTTAATCCATAATTACAACATAGTGGTGCTGAATTCTTAATTTAGATCAATTCTAATATTTAAAAAAAAATTCTAACAAAATATGTTTAATCTTAATGTACTTGTGCAAATTCTATAGTAACAGTTCATTCACAGGAAATTGTATCATGGATGTTCTACATAATCTAAGGCTGATAATAAAGTGATTCAACAGTGATGTGTTGTTATGTCATAAAGAAAATCATACAATCCTTAGATATAGTGAAGATTACGGAAGGAGTCTACAGCATCACTGCTTTGTTTTTCACAAACAAATAGGGAGGTCTTCAGGAAAGAGACCCCTATTTCATGGTAAAACCCCTATCACATACAGTACATTGCACAAAATATATATAAATAGTCCATGGCAGAATATTGGCCAAATTCCTCAGACATTTGAGGGTGTGTTGTACCATGAGGGGTCGTAGACCCTTGTCATGGACTTTAGAATACAACTATACAGTAAACCTTTAGAGTTCCTGGTCTGCCCCGGGGTCTCCTCCCATTTGAACGTGTCCAAAACACCTTTAAAATGAGGCGACCAGGAAGCATTCTAATCAAATGCCCGAACCACCTCAAACCCAGAACATGGTAGAGGGATTATATATCCTGTCTGGCCTGGGAACACCTTGGGATCCCCGAGGCGGAGCTAGAGACTGTTGCTGGGGAGAGCGAGGCCTGGGTTTCCCTCCTAGACCTGTTGTCTCTGAACCACAAAGGAACCTATCGACCATCCTAGCAATGATCACTGCACACGAAATGGCAAAAAAGTCGACAGCGCATTAAAATCTAAAGCTGTACATCTAAAAACACTAACCTTTGCATGAACAGATTCTATAATACAAGGTTTCTAAATTTTGGTGTCGCGAATGTTACGAAGTTACGCAATTGTTTTCGAAATGAAACACCAGAGGACCTGCCGTCTGCTAAGCGAAAACACTTAGTGTGGCAAACGTACCCAAGTACAAGCACCTTATTTGATGACGTTTCACCCAAGTTTGCCATACTGGATGTACACAAACGTCAGAAGACAGTGATGTGTCACACACACTTCCGCAGTGTTATGCAGTTGTCTGCATACCGAGAACATGAGGGTGACTGTCAAATTGTCTAATATCGAGAGTATTATGACCACATCGGAAGTAAAGATAAGTTCTCATAATAACATTATTCATCTAGTTATTGTTTTAGATGAAAATGTTTGCTTTTCCCCTCATGGTTTAAGAGAAATACGTACTTGATTAACCACATGCATCTATACTGTTTGCGTCGCATGTTACACAGTGCACTGAATAAATTGTTTTGGTGAAACCCAAAACCGTAGATGGTTTCTATCGAGGTATATCATGGACGATTTTTAAAGTAAGCTGGTTTAAAGCGGTTAAATCTAAGCTAAAGCGTTATGATTCCTGAAAAGCTGCAATGTGTCACTGTGTCATGATTGGTGTCGTTTGAAATGGCATGTTACGTTGTTACATAAAATGCACAAAGTTTATTTTAATGTTCGGATATGGGGTGTAACTGTGGTACGGAGTCACAAAAGAGAAACATCTCCACGTCAACCTCAAATCACAATTTGAAATTTTGTGTTTTTACCTTCAATTGACATTCTGAATTTAAGTTCTGAATTTGCAGTTCTGAAAAGATCTGAGTTTCACCAGGCGCACAGGTGAATGTCTGTCACGGTGTAAAGCTGTTACACTGTGGTGACACTGCACATTTGCACCCTATTTTTGACCGCGTGGAAGGTGGGTCTGCCTCTTTTCTAGGATTATAAACTGCACATTGGCACAAGAATTAACAGTAAAACAAATGTCCAAATGTAACTTTGATTTTTGTCCACTGGTTCCCTGTTTTAGTTATCATTAGTGTGGAATGACACAAATTTGAATGCAACTACACAGCTTTAAAATCCACTTCACCCAAGCTCACGCCAGTTAATTCTAACTAAATTCAGATAAAAATATGGGACATAACATGACAAGCTATGTTATTCCTCCCATCTTATCAACTTCAAGAAGGAGGAGAAGAACACAAGCATTTTGAGGATATAAATATTTATAGCTGCAATAACCTGAGTACTAGAGTGAAATAACGTCTCAGAGACATCGTGAGAAGCGGAGAAAAGAGTAGGATTTGTTTGTCATTAATAAATAAAGTGCTTGAGATATTAAAAGAAAAAAAAAAATCAGGGAATGCTCCACTTTGTGTTGGAATGAATCACAGCACCCCATCATCACTAATTACTATTATAAATTATATTACGAATTATTTTCCTATAGCACACTTGCTGTACTATTTGCTTCCTTACTGAACACATGCAATAATACAATATGAAAGATGAACTTGATGCAGCACTGTACGGCATACAGCATGGTTATAGGTCAGTGTAATATTAAGTGACGTTTTAGCTCATTAATTTGGCTGCATATACGTAATGCCAACCATGTTCCCTATTCATTACACTCTAATGACACACTGCAGTAACTCCTTGCCTGCAGCACTAAAATGAATCAAAAGCACTTTCTGACCTAAGATGCAAAACATAACACGACAGCGAAATGATTAAACGACTAAGCTCGATATATGACGGAAGTGCTGAGCAAGGAAATAAATGCATGCAATAAACCCGAGATTGCGCCCAAACCCTTACGGCAAAGCCAACCCGGAGGCTTCTTCTCATGAAGACTCATGCGAGTAATGAGTGGCTACATTTGCGTGACACATCCCGGCTTTGTGTAGGTGAGGAAAAGATGATAAAGGCTTGACCTTTTGTAAGGTGTTGAGTCTAACAGGAGCCAAGGAAATCTGAATGACTTAAAGTCTTGAGAGCAGTCTGTCTGGATTTATCCCTTCAAAAACTGGAGTCTGGCAGTCGAGTAGAATTTTGGGGTTTATGGACAGAAAGAAAGATAGTCAGTGAGGTCAGAAACTACGCATATATTAGCATATAGCCAAGATTTGCCACTGTGTATTACTCAAATAGAGGATCGATGGACTTTTGTGATTCAAACACTAGAACCTATTCTTCTTGCTTATCAGCAAATTTGTGCATGGACTGTTCCCAGGAGTCAATTATTAAAATCAGGCTGGGAATCACTGGCTTTGTAAACACACATGGGTCCATTCTGCTATTTCACGCCGGTCATTTATCAACTTGCAGCCGCTTTTAAAATTCCATAATAAACTGAATTACATTTATCTGCCTTTATTTAGTCCGAGTAATTCAGGATTCATCAAGATCCATTGGATTGGGTGCTTGCCTTTCATTGTTAATAATTTTGGTCAATTCATGGGTGGCTAATTGGATTATGGCTCATTCTGGGATAAACGGCAACATTTCCGTGACAAAGAATCTCAAATTCGTCTGGATTAATTTAGTACTTGCCTAGATGGAAGTAAACAAGCTTTAAAATTTATGAAATTATGTAACACGTTCAATTGATTCCAGTTTCTAGTAAATTAGCCATTATAAAATCCATTAAATTGAAAAAATAAATTCAGGGAACCGACTGGGTAACGTCCATCACGCTCAAATAATGCAATGAATTTATCTAATGATATCTGCAGCATAAAATGTTTTTGTAGACAATCAGCATAAGTGTATCAAACATTGTATGTGAAGAAATTTTTGGAGTTGCCACTGTTCTTTGAAAACTGTAGGTCAAGTATTGACACAGTAACATCCATAACATTTTGACAACCTGCAAGGTGGTTCAAAATCCTCTCATAAGAACTTGTGCAGCTATCTTTTGCTTATCATTTGTCAAAGGACAGGCTGTCAAAAATTGTATTAGTAACAAAAACTAACCAGAAAGACAACTTTTATTTTGAGATACTATGTCACGGAAATGTTGCTGTTTATCCCAGAATGAGTTTATCCCAATGTGTTCCAGCACATTGGTCACAGTAGTAATAAAGGCCTTGAGGGTTACAAACATAATAATATTAATAATGATAATAATAATGATAATAATAATAATAATAATAAAAGGGCGGTATGGTGGCGTAGTGGTTAGCACGTCCGCCTCACAGCAAGAAGGCCTGGGTTCCATTCCAGGGCTCGGGCATCTCTGTGGGAAGTTTGCATGTTCTTCCTGTACTTGCGTGGGTTTCCTCCGTGTTCTTCAGTTTCCTCCCACAGTCCAAAAACATACAAAGTAGGCTAATTGTCTATTCCACATCGCCCCTAGGTGTGAATGTGAATGGCTGTGTGTATGTTGGCCCTGCGATGGCCTGTCAAGCTGTCCAGGATAGCCTTGCCCAGAGTCTGCTGAGATGGGCGCCAGCCTCCCCGCAACCCTAATTAGGATTAAGGGGTTCAGAAAATGAATGAATGAGTCCAAAATCATGCAAAGTAGGCTAATTGTCTATTCAAAATCGCTCCTAGGTGTGAGTGTGAATGATTGTGTGTATGTTGGCCCTGCAATGGCCTGGCAAGCTGTCCAGAGTAGCCTTGCCCAGAGTCTTCTGAGATGGGCGTCAGCCTCCCTGCAACCATAATTAAGATTAAACGGCTTAGAAAATGAATGAATGAATCAATGAATAAACAATAAACCAAAGTTATTTATGTGATTTGTGCATCAGGAATATTTAGTTGGTGATTCACACCTTTTTTTTTCTTTTTATTATTCTATACTGTATTAATCCCACAAGGTAAATTATTGCCTCTGCATTTAACCCATCCAAAGTGAGCACACACAAGTAAATAGTCAGCACACAGACACACACTCGGAGCAGTGGGCTGCCACACACATTGGGGCGCCCAGAGAGCAGTTGGGCTGTTCAAATTTTTGTTTCAGGTGGTCAGTGCAAGGCTCAGCAATAAAACAAAGTCAGCTGACAACCTGAATGAGCAGGTTATTCCATCAGTGGACTCTGTCTTCCATAATGGCATGGATATAAAATTGTATTGTGAGCATGAGGAATCACTTACGCTCATTAAGTGGCGCCACAGAGTCCCAACCTTAACCATAATCTCCTAGGACCCAAACCCCAGTGTTACATGTCTTGTCATTTCTCCACAGTGCTTCTTACCACCAGAATATTACTAAACTAATCTTGGTCTTCAAACAGGAAGAACTTTGGCGAAAGAATAATACCCAATGGTCCACATATGAGGATCTTACAAAGACATATACACAATATGTGTTAGGAAATGTGATGTCCCCATATGAGGACAGTAGGGTCTTAAGAGGCTATTGAAAGTCATTGGGATGTGCTGGATAAGACTTCATGGAATGGTTCAATTTTCCCGACATTATTTCAAGACATTAGTGAAAAATGAACGCAACTCTGGATGGAAATAAATGTTGCAATGTTGCTTATGTTTGTTAAAACAATGCCATGGCGATTAAGTGCTGTATTCAAGGCTAAAGGTGGTCCAACATTTAAATTTACATTTATAACATTTGGCAGACGCTCTTATCCAGAGCATCTTACAATTATCTTTTTTTTTTTATACAGCTGAGCAATTGAGGGTTAAGGGCCTTGCTCAAGGGCCCAACAGTGGTGATAGTGGGGATT
>JBCNYH010000026.1:9775423-9785716 GCA_039654325.1 Tandanus tandanus
TGCTCAAGGGCCCAACAGTGGTGATAGTGGGGATTGAACCGCTGACCTTCGGATCAGTAACCCATCGCCTTAACAACCACTGCCCTACAACAAAATATTAGAGAGCAAGACTTTTTTTTGCCTCAGAAGCATATAAAGCGGGGCAGTGGTGGCCCGGTGGTAGGGTGCTGGATTACTGATCCCAAGGTTGGGGGTTCACTATCACTGGGTTGTCACTGCTGTCCCCCCCAGTGCAGCTAACTGGGTTATCAAAGGCCAGTCATGTCACTCACTGTCTGTATTGAGAGGCATGTAAAAGAACCGTTGTTGGCTTTCGTAAAGAGTAGGTTGCATTGCCGTCAGCATGTTTCTGCACTGCGATGGCCTGGCAAGCTGTCCAGGGTGTACTCTGCCCTAGCCCAGAGTCGGCTGAGATGGGCGACAGCCTCCCCGCGACCCTAATTAGGATTAAGTGGTTCAGAAAATGAACGATGAACGATAAGCATATAAAGCACTTGTGTGTTACAACATGGACGATGCATAAGCTGCGTGTTCAAGCAGCCAAATTGTTCTTGAAAACAGGTGCAAAACAAAAATAGTCTTCCAGCCTCGAGTGTTACCAAACTAAGAGCTAGCTTTGAAGTGTTTTGGAACAAATCTATTAGCAAAGGAATTAAGGCTTCCTATGATGGACACATTCTGACATTTACCATGACTTAGTAATAATAATATAGTAAACAGATTTTTGGACAACCACACACCCGAGGATCTACTATAAGCTTTATCTGGCACACACACACACACACACACACACACACACACACACACACACACACACACACACACACACACACACACTTTCTGTCTGATGTAGCTTACTAACACAACTCAGTGTCATGCAATCATGCTCCCATCAATTTTTCCAGCACATCCTACCCAGCCGTATTATCAGGATCAATCCAGGCATGCTTCTGATTATAACAGTCTGAACAGGTGCAAGTTGTTGGTTCTTCTCAACTCACTTGAGAAGAAGGAGGCTATAGCTGATGGAGCCCTTGATGAAGCACTGTGTAACTGTTTACTTCTCTTTACTTTTTTAATGACTGACTAATGGCAAACTTTATGCTATCGACCACAGCATAGATGTCAGCAAGGCAGTGGTGGATAAAATGCAGAACACGTAAATATGACTTTTCCAGACCTTTTAACCCCAAAAAGCCAACGTTTCAAAGGTAAATAATTAAAAAAAAAATCTTTATTATTATATTATTATATTATTTGCACACGTGAAATACTAATTTAGCTATCTCTCACTCATTTGCCAAACTGCTTAATTAGGATCGCGGGAAGGCTGGAGCCAATCTCAGCCGACGTTGGACGAAGGCGGGATACACCCTGATCATCACAGGGTCAACAAACACACACAACCATTCACACTCGTACTCACACGTAGTATCGTCTTGCTGTGAAGTGGACGTGCTAAACACTACACCACCGTGCCATAGTGGGTACATATATAAATATACAGCTACATTTTCTTTATGAAAGTTTGAGAATCTTGAGCCAAAATAACTACTCTTTGGTATAAAGCTTTAATCATATTAAGGAAGAGCGTGGTAGTCATCCTCCCAAAGTTAAAAAGAAATCAGGAATATTAAGGGCTGCTTAAAAAATTTGTCATGGTAGCGTTTCTGTTCTGCCATAAACCATTTCAGTCTTAATAAACACAATCCATGCTTATAGTATCCCTGGGGACTTTTTTTATTTTTTATTTTTTTTAGCATCATACATGACTCACACCCTTCATTCATTTCAAAATATTTAGTCATTGTTATTGCAGCAATTGGAAATCTAATATTCAGGTCATAATAGTAAATATCTGGGACAGATTTGGTGCTTCCCTCTACAAGCAGGAGATTCAAATTTCATTCAGAGAATACTGATGTTATTATTTCTGCGTTTCCTACTGTAGTCTTTCCAGGAGACCATACAGTAAGTTTACGATGGTCATTGGTCAGAGTGAATTAGGAAGAATAATGGGTTTTCAGTTTATGCTGAAAATTGATTGGGATCATGTTTTTAAGAAATGGACTGGCCCTGGTAGACCAAAGTCCAAGAATGGACCCCTAGGACGCAATGGGTCTTGCTCATGTCTATTCAAGATACATGATACATATCTGGATTAGTGGTGGCTGCTCCCAGACTCCAAGGGAAGCTCAGTTCCCCTAAAACAATATAACCGGTTCAACGTCATAGTTTGTGTATTTAGAATCAGCAAGAGTCTCAAGTAGAACGTTTGTTTTGTTGTTGTTGTTGTTTTCTCATGCATTCCCATTGCAGTGCAATCCATTAAAACCTACTGAAGCACAGTTTCTCTGGAGTCCTATGGCATTTGAGATATGTTCTGCTTTCAACACAGCAAAGTGCAGTGTTTATTGGACAAATGCTTGAAAAATGCTCCGCCGTGGAGGCTCAGCTTTCTGGTTTCCTATCTGGTGTAGGTCGGGTCAGGACGCAGGGCTCTTGCATAATGATTGGAGGAACTGTCTAAGAGGCTGGACCTTTTTTGATTGACAATAGTATCGTAGCCCACAATTCATAATTTTTTTCCTTTAGTAGCTTATTGTAAATTCTATGCATAATAAAAACCATAAAAAAGTGTGTTTGTGTCTGCTCCTTATTTCGTTTTAGTACAATTTGTTTGTTTATTTACATCATGGTGGGGACTGGCCGCCAGCTAGTTATGCATAATAGCAAACAGTGCATATACTTTGACCAGATTACGGTAAATCCATTTAATAGTCATCTTGATGAGGAGACACTTAGAATTGAATAGCAGGGAAGATCAACAACCAAAAGTCAGGGGGAAAACAATCTTTTCAATTTTCCTGCTAAGAAAGTAGGGTAGAATTAACATATAAATAACATGATGTAATAACTGAAAAATTTTATGATGTAGGCCTAATATATGCTTTCCCTCTATGAATGGATTTTACCTCTTTGAATACCCTCTATGAATCAGAATTTTACCCCAGACTGGCGTTTATTCAAAGTGGCCTTGATTCTGAGTACTAATTTTGAATGCAGGGAAAATTGTGGTTTTTCCAGTAATGTAAAAGAGCATTACACCACAACAATAAATTGATACCGTATTTGAAACAACATGTTAGAACTGAAAAAATCCCAGAAAAGGTTTTTCTAATCTTCAGTTTGCAACCGTTGCCCGCTGTAGGCTGTTATTGGTTGAACACAGTCTGGTTTTCCTTTTCTGTTTCTGCGATGGTGTAGTGATTAGAATGTCCACCTCACAGCAAGAATTTCTCACATTTCTGGCATTTCTGTGTGGAGTTTGATTGTTTTCGCCGTGCTTGCGAGGGTTTCCTGCGGGTACTCCGGTTTCCTCCAACAGTCCAAAAACAGACATTAGGCAAAATGGCTGTTCCAAATTGCCCCCAGGTGTGAGTGTGAATGGTGGACTCCATGCACTGCACTGCTGTTCCTATTAAAGTGGCCAGTGAGTGAGTTTATGTTCCTGGAGTACTCACTCCATATTGCAATATATTTCATTTGGTGCATCCTCTGGAGGATTGAGTTCAGGCACCTAAAAGTGGCTCGTACTTTTTCACGGCCACTCTTTTCACTTCCCAAACACCTCCAGCTGTGAAGAGAGCCGCTGTTGCCCAGGGGAGAATTAATCAGGCTTCATTTCCATTCACCGCCGAGGACTCTCAATGAACTCCGACTGCAGATGACTGGAGTCAGGACCTGCCTCACAATAAACTCTCTAATCCACTGAGAACTCCAAACTCACAGCACCCACAAATCTCATGACAGGGTGTTGGTAAAAACGATACACTGCTATTGCTTTGTTTCTCATTTTATTACTATTATTACTATTATTATCATTATTATTAATATTATTCTTTTTTTAAGAATATCACTCGTAGCTTTTTGGCTGGCTTGTTATCTATGATATCTGACCTTTAGCTGGTATGAATCATGCTTGCCATTCTAAAGTCCTTTTTTCCTTCTATGAATGATCTTTGCTGTAGGCCATGAAGACCTTTTCCAACCTTCAGTGTTCAAAGGACAGAAGCACCATTAGCTGGCCAACAGCTCGCTTTGTATCGGCTCACTTATGGAAGGAACAAACAGTAGAATGTTCAGATCAAAGGCTGAGACAGGTCTATTAATCACGCTAATATCCTTAATGAAGCTAGTCAATATTCACTTTTTTTATCTTCTCTTTTATCTCCAATTGTCTGTCTAACTCAGTCCCACAGCGTGCCTATCCTTCAATCGATAGTTCAGCTGGATGAAATCTCAAGCCCCAGGCATGATGCTCCTTCCTCTGGCTTTCTTGTGAACTTCACATGCTGTGCAGGAGCACATGGGCAAGGGTTTTCCAGTCATTCCATATTGTGCCTGATGCACAGACAGCTCACATAGACGAAATGCTCAACACTCCTCCATCACCTTGACCCCCCCCCCCATCGTACGAAACCTCTCTAAAACTAAGCCATGGTGGATCTGGTGGCTTTCACAGCTTGCCACCCTGAAGCCTTTCCATCAGACAGCTGATGCATTTAATAGGGTTCCATTTAGAGAGTGCTCCCCATGGACCCCGCTGAGTGCTGGGAGTCTCAAGTCCCTGGAAGGTGGATCCTCTGCTGCGAAAAAGACTTCTTTTTACAACGGATACAAAAAGGAAAACGCCTACACTGCATGAACTTGGGCTGGGCAAACTACAATATGATATATGTCGTTTTATTACTTTAGCATAACTAAAGTTGGCTGCTGTGTCTGATATTCTACCATCAAAATCCACCACTCAAATGATATCTGGACCTTCCGGTAAAGCAAAACACCACCTTGCAGCATATGAAATATGTTTACACTAAAATACTAAAATAAAAAAAAAAGTAATTAGCAATTCTGGTGCAAATATTTCAGTTGATATTATAGAGATGGGGGGAAAAATCTATTTAGTTTTATATTGCAATACTTTGGTGTGGTGATTCATATAATGCCACCCTGGTTTCGAAATAAAAAATTTTTTAATACATTTTACATTTAATTTCATTTATTTCATTTTCCAAACTGCTTTATCTTATATCTGGGTTGCAAAATGGCTGGAGCCAATCCCACCCAACTCTGTGTGAAGTACAGGGTACACCCAGAACAGCTCAGACACAAGATGTTTTACATGGGAGGTTGCCAGATGTTTCCCTTATCCCCCACCACCACCACCACTGACCATAAAGATAAAGATAAAGAGATCTTTATTGTCAGCTGTTGCATGAACAATGAAAATCAGTTTAGCAGCTCTCTGTTTAGCAGCAATTATAAAAAAGTTCACAAAAGACAACTAAGGTAACTACACTAAGCTATATACTGTATGTGCATATACCTACATACACATATATACACATACCTATATGTACACATATAGACATATACATCTATCCACATATTCACACAGTTACAATCATACACAGAAGGGTGCATGATATGTCAATGGTGCATGGTATACACAGGGTGAAAGGTAGAGCTTTTTAATCATAAGGTGCATAATGCTAAAATGTTATATGATGTTCGAGACCTGCTCTAAACATGAGTATTGCACTTAATCATGAGTATTGCACTTAAAGAGTAATATTGCACTGTCCAGGAAGATGGTCTGAATGATGATTATTCAGTCAGTGTATGCGACGGTGGTGGGGTTACATGTTTAACAGCTTGTGGGTAAAAGCTGTTCTTGAGTCTGTTAGTTTTTGGTTTTAGTGTCCCGTACCTTTTTATGGAGGGGATAGAGGAGAAATGGGGGTGTCCAGGGTGTGTGGAGTCCCTGATTATTCCACTGGCTCTCCTCTGAAGTCTGCCAGTGTAAATGTCACTGAGGGGAGGTAGTGTAGTTCCAATTACCCACTCTGCCATCCTCACCACCCGCTGCAGGGCCTTCCTGTCCTCTGCAGTGCAGCTGTTGAACCACACTGTACAGCAGTAGGCCAGGAGGCTCTCGATGGCTCTCGAAGTTTGTCAGTAGCGGTCGGGGTAGGTGGGCTTTCCTGAGTTTTCTGAGGAAGTACATCCTTTGTTGTGCCTTCCCCACCTGGTGAGAGATGTTTGTGGTCCAGGTGAAATCAGCAGACATGTGGACTCCAAGAAACTTGAAGCACTACACCCTCTCTACCTCCTCTCCATCAATATAGAGGGCAGAGTGCTCAGTTTGTTTTGATCTCCTGAAGTCCATTATCATCTCCTTTGTCTTGGATAAGGACAGGTTATTGTTGTCGCACCATCGCTGCAGATGCCTTCCTGTAGGCTGACTCGTCATTATCTGTTATCAGACCTATGACGGTGGTGTCGTCGGCGAATTTGACGATGGTGTTGCTGGTGTGAATGGGTGAACAGTCGTGTGTAAAGAGGGAGAAGAGGAGGGGGCTGAGAACACACCCCTGTATTGTTCCGGTGTTCATTATGACAGTGGAAGAGATGTGGTCTCCTGTCCTGATGTTCTGAGGTCTGTTGCTAAGAAAGCCTTGCCCATGATCAAGGCGTGGGATTTTGTTGCCTGGCTGGGCCATTCACACTCACATTCACACATAGGGGCAATCCCAAATACCCAATTAGCCTAATGCGCATGCCTTTAAACTGTGGGAGGACCCAGAGGAAACCCATGCAAGCATGGAAAGAACATTCACACGTAAATGCCCTCGCCGTGCACGAGCCTCTAACCCAGGACCAACTTGATGTTAGGCCTACAGGTGGCGCACTCTAAACTACTCACACATTGCTAGGCAGCTCAGCGTCCCATGTAGTAGGAGCGAATTATATGTTAACTTGCTATTAACAGTTAACAAACTTTCTTTACCATTGTTTATAGTTTAACATTGAAACATTGAACAAAATTTGGATCAGGATATTTATAAAAGTACAATACTTACAGAGTCCCAATACAAATCAAATCGACACCAAGTTAGTCTTGATTCCCTTCCCTATCTACATTGGTGTTGGTGGTACAATATATAGATTATTCCAGTGGACAGGAAAGCGACTGCTTACTGTGCTGATATCACTGCCATTACAGTTTGTTCAATTTTCTAAACCAAAACCGCAACAGTGTTTTTTTTTCCCTCACTTTTCATTTTCCATTGAAGAGCCATGTCATATTAATGAGAATTCCTACTTAGAAGCAAATGTCGCTGCCAAAGTACCAGAAAGCTGTATGATGCAGCTACTCCATGTTACTGTGCTAGCCTAGATAGTTATTAATCTACGGTATAACGGGTATAATGATGGTGATGGTGGTAATAACCTCCATGGTGAGTTAAACAGACTAATCATTCTTTAGGTAGAAATGAAACAAAGCACTCATCAGAACCTAAATATGCATTGTGGGTAATGTAGAAAACCAAACATTAATCATAAAAGAAATCTTTTGTTCAACTGGAAATCACATATTCAATATGCATAATGATATGCCGGTCATTCAGAGTGTTATTTTCCCCCCTTTACTAGACATATGAGCCAAAGTGAATAACTACAAGGTGTCCTATATGGCCAATAAATGTGGCAATAAGGCAGGTTTACGGCGTATAGTGCTTCAGACAAGACACAGTTCTACATCCATTTTATTTATTCGTCGAATGGACCTGAGCAAGCACTGGGCAGTGAAGCAAAGCAGGGCCAGTGCACTGGAAGTAATTAGTGATCCTGATAATGGGACGAGGGCATGAGAGGTTGCCACTGATCTGGCCTAATTGCTGAGATCCCTGGCAGCCGTAGCCGAGGCACAGACGCATCTCCATAGAGCGTCAGTGAAGCGCCTCTTAACCGGAACGAGAGCGGCTTTCATATCACAGAAATCTCCATTTCCATCTAAAGCTCCAGGAGATGAATGAACCGCAGCTGGGAAAACACATAAGTGCGACTGGGGACAGATGCGAGAGCCTAGTGACTCAGGCATTATGAAATCATTAGGCATTCTTCATCTCAGCATCGAGACAAAATGTGCCTGACACTTCATAAGGCAGCTCCACGGGAACGTTCTACGACACAACGGATGAGAAGACGTGGAGAAATAGGTATCCAACACAGAGGCGCTTTAAAGCCAAAAGAAGATGCTTCAACCTTTTTTTTTTTTATAACGCATTGAGGCACATTCAAAGCAGAAAATGAAACAAATGTAAACGAGCACACCTGTGTGACGAGAATTTCAATCAGGCCCCAATGGTCAGGGCTTCGAATCATAACCTGGATATCACCTCAGCAAACAGCGGGCCTGGTATGTCAAGGAGAAACTTACCTAGAAGCAGAAAAGAAGAGAGGAAAAAATAATTAGTACACAACTCGAGCACAACCAATTTTAAATGGCAATGAAAACACAACAAAAGGGTGTGACTCCAAGGAAGGTGACTCCGCTATGACGTTCCATGCTGTGTTACTTCCCCAGCCTGTGCGTTTATAAGATCGAGTAAATGGGAAGAGCACGGCTCTAACAATCTGACTGCAAGGCACAATTAAGAGAGAACTTCTGAACCGCATGGAAAATTGCAATAAGGCACCAAACACTTTATTTTCTGCATAACATTACGGCCTTGACTGATTAATAATTTATCGTAAAAATGCTTCTTGAAATTAAAGTCTTTTTTTTTTTTCACCCACAGCAGGAGGCTGCTGGCGGCAAGAGAGAGAGAGAGAGAGAGAGAGAGAGAGAGAGAGAGAGAGAGAGAGAGAGAGAGAGAGAGAGATGTTTTTGAAAGAGGGAAGAAAAGTTCCGGTACTTAATAACTCTGACACCTAGGGATTGCAATTAAGGGTTCACATAATAATCTGCAATCTTGCTTTATTAGGTAGATGCGATGGTAATGACTAGTGTTTTGCACAGATGATTTCAGCACCAGTTAACCCAATGACAGTCTGATTTTAGAGGAGGTGGGGTGGTAGGGGATGGGGGCATTCATGTAGCTTTTAAACTGAGGTGGCAAACAAGGCGGTTCATCATTTTATGGGGAAATAAAGTACATGGCACTTCAATTCAGTGTCTGAGCAGGCAAATTTTAGTGAGCTTCATGAATAATGACAAGCACACTTGGTGAGCGAACACTCGTTTTCAACCTCAAAGAGGCAAAGAGAATAGAAACTCTGCAAAGGAAACCGCATTTAAGCCTCGGAGATGCCTTGGATGATCAGTCCATGGCCTCGCCTTATGCCCACATGTTTCGGATGTATTTAAAGAAGCCCTATTTTACAGCTGAGTGACATTTCAGGCTTACTTTACCCTATCTCCAAAGCAGAACATCAATCTGATATGTATGTAGGTCTAAGGGATTAGGAAAAGTTAAAAAGTGTTACAGAGATGCAGAGAGAATACCTTTTCTATTCCAGCAACTTTAATTATAGCACCAATTCCAAGGTTTATATTAATGTGGTGCTTCTAATATGATATCTAAATTATTCCTAGGGTATAATGACACTTAATTCATAATGACTCATGTGGCAAATGCATCAATGTAAATAATTTATATTAAGGAAAGGAGTCTGAAGAGTCAGTGGTTTCAATAATCAGAGGCAAAGCATTGCAGAGAACTTTAGAGTTTCATGAAAAGTAAGTCTAACATGGCTGTTTAACCCTGTATCAACATTTATGGGTCAAAAAAGTAGAAAAGGTACAATAAGTCCTGCTTGTTAGTGATGGCATATTGTTGCAAGTGCTCTAGTTAAAGTGTAATAAAATTCATCAGAATGTGTGCAGAGCTAACAGTAAATCCACTTCTTATTCTGCTGCATCGCACCACCCCGTCGCTGATCATTTTCCTATACCAGAACACCACATTTATGTATTCCATGCTTAGAAGCATTCTCAGTATGAACATTTCTGCTCCCAATCCAAGAACTTCATAATAATGCCAATGCTACTCTCCAAACAGAGCACCAGCTATAGGTCAGAACATCCGGGAACATTGGCATGCGCACCTCGGCTTTCTTCTTTCAAGTCTGCAGCACGGGTTTCAAGCAAGCTGTCAGTTTGGAGCTAGAGATGCAGGAAAGTGCATCCCAGTATTGTGCAGGCCAGAATCTTTACACAGCTTTCATGATTCATGCTCTTTGCAGGCTGCCTTCGCGGTGTGCTGTGACTACATAGAAGCTAGAATAAGATGGGTGAGGAGAAGCTACAGAGAAAGTGTAAGGAGGAAGAGAGTAAGAACATGTTAGAGAAAGAGAGAGAGATGGTGAGAGAGAGAGAGAGAGAGAGAGAGAGAGAGAGAGAGAGAGAGAGAGAGAGAGAGAGAGAGAGAGAGAGCGAACACA
>JBCNYH010000026.1:9786784-9805272 GCA_039654325.1 Tandanus tandanus
ACTCTGGTTTATTACAAAATACTGAGAAAAAAGGATGTTATTTCTTCCAGTAACACCACATTCCATCGCAAGTTGGTTACACACTGCACCCCCCCCCCCCCAAAAAAAATAGTAATAATAATATTGTGCACTCTAATATCTTGTTACATTACATTAAGCCTTTATTACAGTACGCAATTACAGTGGCATTGTTGCTTTAGTTAACATTATATGGCAGTATAATCAAATTAGCTGACGATCTGAATGTACGACGTGTGAACATGCTTAAGTTTGTCGAAACCGATGCGACCGGAGAGCTGTGGCATCCCAGCCTTCATAGGATGGAACCAAGATAGATAGAATTAAGGCTAAAGCCAATCCAACAAAATATTACAATATGCAACTTTTTTTTTGGAGGAGGAGTTGGGAGTCAGACAGTGGACATATCAATAGCTGGCTATGAAAAAAATAATACACCAATGAATACTCTAACTAACCAATCAGAATTGAGTATTCCAATAACTCATATTATAAATTTCTATTACATTGTGTCCTGAAGTGTTTTGCTCTACATACACTACAGCAATTTGGCAACAATTGGCAGATTCGTTTCATAAAGCTTTAATTTAGCACATCAGCAACTAATTTGTTGTTAAATAATTGCATTTTCCCCCCATAAATTTCACCTCTATCAAGTTTGTCCCAATTACACACCACTCCTAACCTGGGGAGGCTGAAGACAAACATGTGGCTCCACTTTGACATGTTAAGCCAACCACATCATTTGGAACTGCTGCCCATGTAGTGTCACAGGGCTGTTTAACACACACAGAGGAAAGCACTCTCGGTCCTATATTTTTGCATTTACATTTATGGCATTTGGCAGCCAGCCTTATCCAGAGCGACTTATATTTATCTCGTTTATACAGCTGAGCAGTTGAGGGTGAAGGTCCTTGCTCAAGTGCCCAGTTGAAGCAGCTCGGAGGTGCTTTCTGTTGATTGACAGTGGAGACAGAGTATGCCATCCCTCCCACCCCGAAAGCATGGCCAGTTTTGCTCTCGTGACTGAGCCTTGATGGTTGTGGCATCATCAGGTTTGAAATCTAAATGCCTAAACGCATTATTCTAAACTGTGATTTGCCCTGGCACGATTGTCAGAGGTATTGATATAGAAAATTAATCTATATCCTCTGACCAAACAGATTTGAGAATTTGAGTACAGGTACGTCAGTACTATGTGCACTTAAAATGTCAGCAAAGAAATATGAAAGAACAATAAATGTCAAAAAGTTTAATTTCTTCTCATCAAATGTATTTCCATTCATCCCGTTAAATATATATATGTATAATTCCTCTTAGAAATGAAGTCACAGTTTTCATTTAAAATTTTCCAATTTGCTATGGGGGACTTGAGGCAGAGACTGTGGACTACAGAGACTGCACTGATGCATACTAATAATATAATAATTCATCTTCAAGTCGTCATGCACACAGCACACTCTGATATATCGGATTAAAGCCATTAACAAAAAATAAATAAAATAAAATAATCCAATAAGGATTCTATCCCAGTAATCAAGTTATTCGGTGCATATACACAGCCATGCCTTGGAAGTAGACTTTATTCAGAAAGCCTACAATAAATATTGTCCCATGCTAGAAAAACCACAGTATGGAATATAAATTTGATTTTAAAAAACTTCCTACAAATGTATAAATCATATTCATTCTCCATTCATTACATTAAATACCATATGAAGATCTTTGCTTATGATATGTATAAATGCCTCCCTCACAATAAAGCTACTAATTATTATTAGCATATACTACATAGAAATGGCCAAACCTGATTGTTGCACTATCTGGGGATTAATAATCGTTATGATTATAAGCATTATAATCTTAAACTTGAAGCTGATGGTGTCATCACTGTCGTATATCAGAATGAACAAAATAAACCATAAAAATCTGATTTTAGTTTGTTTTTGTTGTGGTTTTTTTTGTGGAATATATACTAAACCTGGAATGAGTTTTTCAAGAGTCCTTTAGCTACACAGTGCTTACCTCTGCTTGGGGCACAAGGAGCTCACTAAAATTGCTGTAATGGTTGAAATTCGTGAAAAATAATCTATTCAAATCTTAATTTAGTATTCTTTTTATGTTTTTATGTAGTATATACTAAAACAATAACCTGCCTTAGGTTCGGTAGATGTTGTTGCTGAATTATTGTTTATCAGTTATTATTAATTTTAAAAGGAAATTTTAAAATGTACTTTTTATTTAAAAGGTTATCGGGCTTCTGTTTTGTTTTGTCATCTGGGGTTTTGGTTTTTATGGTTTATTATTGCACTTTAAATATTTATCATAATTTGATATATACATTTATAAATATATTTATTTTTAAGCATTTTATTTGATTTCTGTTTGATATTATTTGATTTTATTTTGCAGCACTTGAAAATGTGCTATAAATATGGGACTTGACTCTTAGGAACAGAACTGTACAACTGCTGCAAGAGTTACACGCATAACAAAAGTATACTTCATGTCACTTTACATAACATCTGGACATAATGACATCGTATTACAATGTAGTACACATAGGATATCTGTGTGACAATGTATCAGTACATTATTGTCCACAGGATTTTTTATATTATTATTATGTTTATATATGTTATTTATATGCATATATGTATATATACCTATAATGCTCTGTACAACCATATGACTGTATGACTGTATAAAACCCTACATTCATGCTCCTAAAGTTACTAATGAGCAATTTCATAAAATATTTATTATAACCTATTTATGTACACATTTAAGTGCATTATAAATAGCAATGCTTTTCACTCTGTGCTCTTTGAGTACCCTGGTATTGTACATTGTGTTGTTGTTCCTCCTGTGAGTTGAATCAGGTATAGTTGGGGGAAAAAAGTCACTCTATGACCAGAACTGGGAAATACTGATGTGTAGGAGAGAGCAGTTATGTGTACTGTCATTATCCCCAAGGTCCATGGTTCAAACCTGAGCTCAGTGTAATGCACCTCGGGGATCTGGAATAAAACAGGCCAGTAGGTGGACTGGTGAATCAAAAGTGTGGCTGTAATGGACTTGTGTCCCATTTATGGTGTATCGCTGCAGATCTCTCACTCTGAGCCGGAGACTAGAACCCAGGACCATCTTGCTATGAGGTGAGCGTGCTATGAGGTGAACGTACTAACGTCTATGCCACCATGCAGCCCCAAATAAAGATAATTTTGACAAGGATAAAATGGTTACTGACAATAAATAAATAATTTATAGTGTGTGTTATGAGAAATCCAAGCATAGACAGTGATGCAGGACTGGCGTTTCTCATTAAACGCATTTTAAAATGTGAAAATCAGATTTTTAAAAATGTAAATGTTGGTGTATTTTATACCTGTAAAGGCTCATGTTGCACACAATTGAACTTGTTCTGGTTTAAAAACTTAGCATTTGTAATATGTATCAATGGTTGGTGATAGACACTGACAGGTTTATGGGAAATGGTTTGCAATGATCAGGCAGCCTTTTATTTTAGCTCAGGGCTGTTCTTTGACGGTGAGCAAAAATGAAAAAAAAAAAAAAACACACATACCGATTGCATTGGATTTAAATAAATAAATATTGATGGGTAACCTTACCTTGGAATCTGAGTACTCTGTGAGTACTCACTGAATTTACTGTTAAAATATATGAATTATCTTCCTCAAATCTTCCCCAGTTTGATGCTTTGTTAATATCATATGATTTATCTGATAATTTTTCATGCAAGTAATCGAACATAAACTTTTTCAGCATCCATCATAAAGCAGTTGGCATTGTGCCATACATGTCTTCAATCACAGCACCTGAAACACTCCAAGACTGTGTCCTGATTGATTTGTTTGCTGTCTGAGAGCTGCTTTGTGAAGTACATGAAGCTTAGAAATTCTCTCGCCTCAGCAAGCACTGCAGGGCACAGAGGACGCTTGGTGAGCTGCTGAATTTGGGAACGCTGCATTTCACAGAGAGTGCACTACATGGTTTGTCTTTTACACTAACAGTGTTTATAGATTTGGTTCAATGTTGCTTATAACAGAGTAGCACTTTACAGAGTAAGGCTGCTTTCACACTAGGTGCAGGGTTTACATGAAATCCTATGGGAAGTACCACAAAGCAGAGAAGGGCTGGCATTTTTTTATTTATTTATTTTATTTTATTTTATTTTTTTTTAAACAGAGAGCCTGAAAATAAATAAATAAATAAATAAATAAATAAATAACCCTCCATGTGGTGTCAAGCGTTTTTCAAGCTCCCAACCAATTAGTTTACAAGCTGGGGGCAAGTGGGGAAAAAATAAATATGGAGGACAAAGTAAGGTGAAAGATCTGTCATGTTGGTTAGCAAGGGTAAACTGAAATTCATTAGCAATACCAACATTGCAACATAAACAAGAATAAGATATAACACTGCACTGCGCAATGGTAACTTCATACAGTAGCGTAACACAAAAGCAATATCGCTTAAAAAATCTCTTAAAGTTTTGTTTGATTCTTTATTTATTGTCTTGAAAAAAATTTAAATAGCATTTGTTTGGTGAAAAGAAATGTAAAAGTCTTCAAGACTAAAAAAAAATTGCAATTGAAAAAAAATTAAAGTGGAATTAAACCCACATTTATTAATAGCTTGCATGCATAGTTTATGACCATTTCTATGAAAACACTCTATGCATTCATGAAAATTAGTGGAAAAATTAATAATGAATAATATTACTCAGGGGGGTCGTGACTGCACTGTGAAAAGTGGCACGTGACAAATGTGGAAGCTGTAAACAAGGAAAGGTTTGCATTAGAATGAACTGCAGTATTTCCCATTCATTCATGTAAACGAGCAGACGCCTGTCTAATGTATGTAAACGTAATGTGATACTATGTGCAGATCTGCCTAGTTTGAGTTCATTTAGAAGTTCACCAGTTTACATCTGATTTATTAGTTTAATATCTGTACACTATTGTTTGTGCTGTTATCTTGCCTAATATGAACTGAACAAGTCCACGTCATATTCTCACAATTTTGCACAATCCAGAATGTGAAACGGACTCCTAATGGTGGCCTTTTAAAACAGGCTAATGAAAAAATCTAATGTATTTTAGAACATTTCTTACTTCGATCAATGTAAGTAAAAACCAACTGATGATGAAGATATTAATATTTCCAGTGTAACAGGAGGGTTTGGAAAGCTTTTCTTTCATTTCACTTCAAGTACAATTTTACATCAAACTCTGATAAAAAGTATTTAAAATAGATATTTTTAATTTATAAAAACAAATATGGCCCATCGATGGCCTGGCAAGCTGTCCAGGGTGTACTCTGCCCTCGGCCAGAGTCGCTGAGATGGGCGCCAGCCTCCCCGCGACTCTAATTAGGATTAAACGCTTCAGAAAATGAATGAATAAATAAATGAAAAACAAATATGATACATGATATCTCAATATATATCTAGGATATGTATTGTGACATTTGTTATGGCATCAAAATCATATCTTCTTCTCCTTTGTTTTTAGTTCTTCATTATTTCTAATAATAATTCTACTCCTGATAGCAAACAAGGCTAGTAATAATAAAATTGGTAAGAGGTTTTGGAGCATTATTTTTATTTTGACATTTTTTTTAATCAGCACTCTTTATATGAGAGAAAATAAAAAGTAGCAGAGAACTCTGAGCAACAATTCATGGTGTATTACTTCTCAGTTGTGTAATCAGCCAAGCTTTGCTTGAATGTCCTCATAATCTTTTTTTACCCTTTATATTTAATGTTCATGCTAAACCAAAGACTCAGTGCTGAAGACCATTCTCAGACATGAATGGACCTGCACTTGGCATACACTATGCAAATCAAATGAACTCTTCCTTATGAAATGAACCACCAATTTGCATCATTATGGAATGTGGAATCATCCTTAACAAATATTCATCAACCTCTGAGCATTCTTATGCCTTTAAAAGTTACAAATGGAATGGGTAATAGATTTCCACTTTTATGCACACGTTGGAACGGTGCATATTAACGATGACATTAATGAGATGTCAGACGACATTAAAAACCTTCCTCATTTGAAAATTAAATCAGTACTTTTGTGTGCTGCGTGAACTCTTCTGTGCTGATCTTGTTTTTTTACTGGTGTGTGTAGAGTAGTAAAGAGTATATTTAAAGCACGAGAGGTTCCGCAAGCTCTCAGTGCGGTTAACGGAAAATGTCTTTCCATGTTTAACCAGATCATTTATTTGTGTTGCGCTGCCATGCACCAGTCTGTACACACACACGCTTCTGCACACGCTCTCTTTCACTTTCTCCCTCTTGTGAGATGAGCTTTTTTTCCCCTGTTCTGGTTGGAGAGTGACACTAGGGAAGAAGCACGGCGCATGCAAATGACTCCTCTGAGACCTGAGTCAAAGCAAAAATGGCATACATCATGACCTAAATTCCCTTTTTTGAATATTCAGAGAGCCACTTGGTTCAAGTGTACACATTAATTAGCAAGCATGTGCTTCAAATGGTAACCAAAACCTGGTTGTTAATGAATTTAAAAGAGATAGAGAACAGAAATACTTAATAAAGGTTTACATGCTCTGAAAAATAGAAACTGCTACTCGACTCAAGCTGAAATGTACCCAACTGAAAGGCAGGAAATTACTACTTTTGAATCAATCCAAGTTTGAACAAAGAAAGCAGCATAGTTTAGCCAGACTGTCAGTGACTGCATGCATTTATCACACACATGTCAGATACATGTACAACAGAGTATATCCAAGGTATCACTTACTGCATGTTAAGGGTAGCAATATTAAAATTGGGCTAGCTCGACTCCTCATGCATGCATTTCTAACTATGGGTAATCAGTGAGCCGAAATGCCTCCTGCAGGCTGGACTGGCAAAAATAAAAGCTTATTAAATTTATGCAATTCCACATTAATGAATGTCCTACATTAAGACAATATAGTTTAGCTTGTGCAGGATCAAACATGGGTTGTTGGGGTGTTCAGGCAAATCTGTTTTGTGCGGAATTATAGTTTAAATGGGGTACTCCTTTAAAAAGGAGTGTTACAGTGTTGAATTGAGTGCCAGAGTGTCAGATAAAGAGGTTAGCAAATGGTTAACTTTTCCCTGGCTGACGTAAAGACAAGGACAGCATGCAGGGCCTTCTGAATAGCTGAGTAGAGTGTTTACCACGCATTATATGAGGACCCATGCACAGCAGTATCTCGGCCCATCGCAGTCTGCCTCCCAGAGCACTGAGTGCAGTTTTTAGGCAACCAATCAGAGCAAAGTAGGTCTAAATGGAAGATAAATGGAAGGAGGAAGTCAAATAGGCCATCCAGTGCACACGCTCAAAATTAGTGTTTCAGGAAGGGAAGTGAGGAAGGAGATTGTTAAAGATCTGTGGAGTTTTTTGGATTAGAGATCATATTTTGATGTTCCAGTGGTGTCCAAAATAATCAGAGGCGGTTCATGGTGAACACCGTCACGGTGTTAAGATGATTTCACTGTGGTCAAACACGATTTGGAACTGTACTGAACTGTCGTCCGAACCACCCCTGTGTAGGGCTACATTAAGTTTGCTGGTCATCCATGTGCCTTACACTATGCAGCTTGCTAATTAATAAATCACAAGTAAAATATAATGTAAATAATTAATCTTAACTTCAGATAGAATTTGATTTGAAGCTTACCCATTTATGTCACTGGAATTACTGTTAGCATAACTGGCATAAGAAACAAAAAAGATAGCTAGTAAAGTCAGCAATTTGGTGTAATCTACCTCAAAAATGTTTATTTTATTTTATAGTGTTCACACATTATAGAGAGGCAAGGGAAATTATATGTGCCTTTGTTTTGTCCAGCAAATTGAATTATTATACTGACATAGGGCCTCCCTAAGTTCACTCTGTTGGTTCATCCATATACAAAAGCACACTAATAACTCTAGCTCTAACTAGCTGTAGCTTAAGATGATGAACTGTGATGATTCTTGTTTTTGTTTTTTTTCTACACTGATGAACTTGACTGGATGCTTAACTGAAATGTAAATCAAATGCATGAAAGCCCATTCAGAATATATATTGAATCCTGCTACAGGCTAGATGAGAGAAACGACACCTTTGAGATTTGTATTGGGTATTTTGAAAGTCTAAAATAAACTTTAAGGAGTATTTTTCTTGGAAATGCAATTATGTAAGAGTAAATGTATTCAATTTACAATTTATACAATTACTTAAGTATTTTTATCCCTGTTAAAAAGTGTGTCCTTATAAGTTTTGTAAGTTTTATATGAATATTTTACCAAAACATATGTATATAGAGAGTTTCTTTACCCTAAAAAGTATCATGGTCTAATTGTGTACCTTCAGTGCTCTTTTAAATTTGGACTATATCTCTAGTTTTCAGAGTAGTAAGTGTATAAAAGATAATAGCAGGACCTCAGGAAAGGGTTTCTGAAACAACAAATCTTCCTGTGAATGGATTCACTACAGTCAAAGAACCAAAAGTATGTATCCAGCTGCTCCGAATGTTCTTTTGGTCTAAAAACCTGTTGTTTAAACATGTGTATTTGGAAGAGCTAGCTGCAAAAGAAGCGAGGGACCTTTTAAGTAAGCATTGCTGCCTGATTAGTATTCATAATAACGTAGCCTCAAAACAAACTGCAGCCTCACTGCTGAAACTGTGCTCAAATCAAGAGAAGGGAACATCGCTAAAGGCGCAATGCGCACCAGTGGGTCTTACGACACGATTAGATGCCACTTTGACTGCTAAATGCTGGATGTTGGTCCAGAGGCCCCTCAGGCAAACTGTCTCCACGTCAGCCCTTTGGCAGCAGTAGAGTTCGCTTGTTATCATCATCATAGAACTGGCTGTGATCACTTGAGAGTGCATCAGAGCATCTCTAGTCAGGAGATTGTCTTGTCAAGCAGTGCCTACACCATTACTGAGCAGGTATCACAATGGTATGCTAAACGATGTAAAGACACCTGTGGTCCTTACTACCAACTATGTATGATGACTATATTTACGTTCCTTTATGTACAATAGATTTATTAATAAGGGTACCACACCAAACCATTGCTGATTTTAGTCAAGAGAAGGCTGCATAGTTGTCAGCGTGTTTCTGCCCTGCGATGGCCTGGCGAGCTGTCCAGGGTGTACTCTGCCCTCGCCCAGAGTCGTCTGAGATAGGAGCCAGCCTCCCAGCGACCCTAATTAGGATTATGCGGTTCAGAAAATGAATGAATGAATGGTACCACACCAGAGGCAAGCATGTGTACCTGTAAAAATAAGTAACTTTTTCTTTGAATCAAGTTTCTGAAAACATATGTAACACTGTATGTGGTAGCTCAGTGTTTAAGGGTTTGTGCTATGCATCTGAGAGTTCAAATCCCAAAAGTGCCAGATTGGGTAAAACTTTTAAATCTATTCCGCTCAGTGCAATGCAAATGACAGTAAGGTTACTTATCCAAAGGTTCCTTCGATGGAGTTTGGCAGAACAACTCCTGTCCAGAGAGTGTGCAAGACCATGGATCCCTGATACTGTCAGGGAAAGAATACTACAAGCAATGTAAACGAGCATTCCCGGTTCTCAAGTTCTCAAGGTCCAGTTCACTCACTTACTCATTTATTAGCCAAAACCGCTTAATCTTACTTGGGTCGCAGGGAGGCTGGAGCCTTACTGGCCAACACTGGGTGAAGGTGGGCTACACCCTGAACATCTCGCCAGATCATTGCAGGGCAACACCCTCACAACTATTCACGCTTACACTCACACCTAAGGGTAATTTGGAACAGCTAATTTGCCTAATGTGCATGTTTTTGTACTGTCGAAGGAAACCGGAGTACCCAGAGAAAACCCATGCAAGCACAGAGGAACATGCATACTCCACAAAGAAATGCTCATGCCTGGGACTTGACACCAAGACCTTCTTGCTGTGAGGTGGACATGCTAACCACTACACCACCGTGCCACCTTCCAGGCCCGGTTGCATACCATTAATTAGTTTCTAAAGCATAGTATATTTACTCAATTCAATAGAAGTACAGCATATAACTACCATTCCAATGGCAAGCGTTTTCTATCCTGGAAGGATGAATTTAGGAGCCATGCTTCTGCTAGGTATAGCTCAAAGTTGTTAGAAAACTTCCTCCAACTTCCAAATTGCTGTTTGCTGGGTTTCAGGAAAAGTTGTGCATAAACAATCCCTAGGTCACAATGAGCCTATTAGTGGAGGGTCATAAATTACCGTTATGTCGCACATTCACAATTACAGACATTTGAAGTATTTCTACATGATGGCTGTGACAATCTCTAACAGCGACTGGCTCTAACTTTTATACAATGTTCCCTGGATGGAAGGCATAAGAAATCATTATAATGTGCTACTTTTGGAACCTCCTGTCTGCAATTCACAACACTCGAGTCTCAGGGAACCTGAGAGGTGTTGATTATGTGAACCTGAAAGCAGCATGGCGTTGATTATAAGTAAGGGAAACCTTTGTGCTTGGAGCTCTCCCATGGCGACCTGGATCATGGTTTCACACCCACCACAACCAGCGTTTTGCGGCCTCCTGACCCCTCCCACACTCCCGAAGCGTCAGTCAAATCTCGACTCCGACAGCATGGAGTTGGAAACTGGAGACTGATGTGGGCAGCTGCCATTCACAGCAGGGGAAACTTATCTAAGGCAGGCAGCTTGTACAGCCGGCGTGACGTGCACTGCCACCACGTATACGCCTCATTTCCCCTACGCCAGTCTTCGGCGCTTACTTGTCAGTAATCGCAAAAGAGTCAGACTGTCAGTAAAGCCAACTGCTATCGATTTCACGAAAGGTGTGCTGTGATTCCTTGACGTACAGAATAGCTTCAATAAGGTGTGAAACGATTATTTACACATCCTGGCATATCATCATTCTCCCGCCTATGCATCTGAACAACAACAACAACAACAAAAATCTCATTCAATCGAGACACGAAATTAAATTACACACTGAATAGAATGTGTTGTTGTTGCATTTCTATTTCATGGAATGTATAGACCTTTCACGAGGAGATGGATTGCCAGGGGCGGCATTGACAGTCAATTAATTTATGCAGATATGAAGAAAGGAGGGGAAAAAAGACTGGATGCTCTCTTTTAATGGATTTCTCATAACCGCAAATGATCCTGAAATTCTACATTTCTTTCTGGGTGGCTAATCTGTGCCACCGAATGAGCCTGGGAGATGCTTTCCTGTACCTGATTGATGCTTGTACTCTTTGCTTTTCGCACCCGATGACAAAACTCGCTATTTCAGTGCATTAGGAACCTCTCGTCACAAAACATCCCCAGTCTGCACCCTCTGCCTTCTTTTTAAATTAATATTTCATAATCCGACAGCGAGATAAAAGGGCTCAGGTGTGGGTAAATACGGCTGCCCTCATCTTACATTCATGCCTCACATAATGCAGAGCTTCTGATAAACACACTATCAGCAGAATGAGGAATGTCCATGGTAGGGCTGAATGAACAATCAATTTTGCTCAATCCTCCCTCCTTCTTCTTCTCTCTCTCTCTCTCTCTCCCTCCCTCCCTCTCTCTGGACTGGGTCAGCTTAAACCTAAAGCTCAGATCTTCTGCTTTCTCCTGCAATCTGCTCTGCAGGTTTGACACAGGGATTGATGGTTCTTTCCATGGCTATCAAAGAATCTCCTCAGTGTTTTCTTCTCTTCTGGACATTCATGTTGGCTTACCATCTCCACCAGGACGCTGTCCGACAAAGCACTAGAATCCATTTTAACACTTTTTATTTGTAAATGGTACATGCTTTCCCCCCCCATCACCTCTTTCAGTGTATCATATTAATATTCGAGTTTATACCACAAGTGTTACAGAATTGTAGATTCTGATTGGTCAGAAATTGGTCATTGAGTTTTTTTTCAATAACAGTAGTTCTGAATCTCATTCAAATCATAGGTTGATATTAACGATTTCACATAGAATATTTATTTGTTTTTCCACACATAATACACACATTTTTGACTCCTGCTTAAGCGGATGATGCTGTATAGCGAACAAAGTCCACTCAGTGCACGTGTTTAGATTACATTTACATCTGGCCAACAGTGTGAAGTGCAAATACCCCCAATCTTCTGATTAGTAACCCAGAGCCTTAACCACCACTGCCCCCAGAGGATTATTTCTGTGTAGACAAGAAAATGACATGTACACACATACGTGAAATCATGGGATTGCTCAGACAGTAAAAATGCCATGGAGTATGATTTGCTGCAAATGAAAAAGTCGCAACGGACTCAGAATTATTTTGCCGCACAGGCAATGAAGGGATGATTATCACTTGTTGTGTACTAGTTCTCAGATATTAATGTCAGTTTTGTATACTGATGATGTGGTAATAGCTGTCATTATGACTATCATGTGTCAGAGGCTATCACTGGGGAATGCTGGGTTGAATCAGCGCTAAAACAGGTGACAGAGATTTTACTGATAAGTCGTTTCCACTGTTTGATAGTAGAAAGCAATTTGGTATATAGTGATATCTGTTTAAGAAAATACCCTTTAATGTACTCCTTTTATTGACATGGCATTGTATGGTGGGCTCTCCATGTATGGAGCACGGATTGAACGTTTTAGCATGGGCGGCACAGTGGTGTTGTGGTTAGCACGTCAACCTCACAGCAAGAAGGTTCTGGGTTCAAGTCCTGGGTTCAGTGAGGGTGTTTCTGTGTGGAGTTTGAAAGTTCTAGCCGTGCTGCCCCTCATTGTAATGGACTGGTGAGCTGTTCAGGGTCTAACCTGCCTTCACCTAGAGTTGGCCTCCAGCCTCCCCACGACCCTAGTAGGATAAAGCAGTTCGGCAAATGAGTGAATGAATGTTTTAGTGCTATATTAAAAGGAATAAAGAAAAAACTGTAATTTTATGATTTTTGCCATTGGAAAGTCAAAGGAACTAAATGGATAAAATGTAAGACCTATCAGTCTAAAGAAAAGATAAACAAACAAACAATTAAATCATATTTGACAAAGGACAATGTGGTGGTATAAGTAAAATAAAGGAAAATACTGACTTTGGGAACTCGTGGCATCATACCAACTCCCATATGTACAAATTCCCAGGTTTACTAGTTCTCAGATATTAATGCCAGTTTTGTATACTGATGATGTGGTAATCGCTGTCATTGTAACTATTAGTTCTCAGATTTTAATGTCAGTTTTGTATACTGATGATGTGGTAATAGCTGTCATTGTGACTATAATGTTTCAGAGGCTATCACTGGGGAATGCTGGGCTGAATCACACTAGACATTAAAGCCCTATTAAAGCTCTATTTCAAGCCATTCCACAGGTTCATATTGCACTTAAACGTTTGAAAGCACAAGCTTTGATTTGTTTCAACTAATTAATATTCACTGAGGACATCAAGACAAATTAGGCTCCCTTAAAGAGATTAAATTACCTCAAATTGCATCACATATTATAATAAAGACTTTCCCATTTGGAATGTATTCCATAAGCAGTTTCATCACTCACTCATTTGCCGAACAGCTTTATCCTACTAGGGTCACTGGAAGGCTGGTGCCTATCTCAGCCGGCACTAGCCGAAGGTGGGGAAACACACACATAACCATTCTCACTCACACCTAGGGTCAATTTGAAACAGCCAGTGAACCCTAATGTGCATGCCTTTGGAATGTGGGAGGAAATTAGTGTGTTCAGAGGTCTTCTCTTAACCTTATTTTATTGTATCTGCAGTTGTATGTTATATATAGCGCTCATCCTGTGCAGTCAAGTTATTTGATGGGAGAAGAAAAAAAATCGGCTGCCATCGTGATTTCCCTAACTGCCAGACTAAAGACGTGTCTCAGACTATTCGATACAATGTAAAGCAGGCAGCCAATCCTATTTAAGCACTTCACCTTACTTTACACACAGTGCCAAGGAAGTGCCTCCAGCAGTTGAGATATTGTCAGTAAAAAAAAAACTAAGGTTTCATATCCCCAACTCGCTGTGCTCAGTGCATGCCAAACGCACTTTTTCAGTGTCTTATATGCACTTTTTTAGTGTCTCATACAAGGATATTGCACCTTCTCTTCATCTCTGTGTATATACCACCATTGCATGAGGACAGTTATTATTATGTAATTATTATTACACTATTATTCTTGACTGAGCTTTTGCCTGCTTTAAGATACTAATCAATTTTCATGGTTGTAAGATGCTAACAAATAATAAATAATAAAGAATATAATATAATATAAGACAGAATATAGTGTTCTGCAAAAATAATTATACTGTTGTACAGGTGTAAAGCAGCCTAACATGAAGCATGAAACAAAAGACTATTTTCATGTAGTATATACTAAAATAGATCAATGCAATCTGATTGGTTTGCTGTCTTGGGATTAGAGACATTAGTATATACTATATGGGAACGGCGCAATGTGATTGGTTCACTATCTCAGGTTAACAGGGCATTCCCCTGAATGGATGACTCTTGAATCAAAATGGCAGACAAAAACTCATGGTGTGTCATGGTCTCTGACTCCGAAATCCCAAAATTCAACAAAAAGCAGCCCCCCCCCAAAATGAAGAAAGCTACACAATATGACCCTCACACTTTTCAAGGTATAAAAAAGGGCACCTTATTCAAACTTTCACTGACTGACTTTCGATCTAAGTCATCATGAAGCACGCTTGACAATTGTGATGTAGCAAGGTGGCATGACCACTGTTGTCTTGCTTTAAAAAAAGAGAATTAAACCATCAAAATCTTGTTTGAGTTTCTTTTCTTACATTTCTGTATAGTATGCACTTAGACTCTTAGACGCTTTAAAGCGTGAATCTTATTTAAATAAAATTGTAATTCTTTAAAGAGACTATTTGTTAGCTCGAGAACAAAAGTAACTTGCTGTACAATGCTGGCTACTCTCATGATTAAAAAAATGTAAATAAATCATAATTATCTTGTAGTTTGCTTTTCCAATGTTCCCATGTAGTATATACTAAAACAATTATTCACCTCAGGCTTGTAGCCACATCCAGTGTCATCCACCTCACCTTTGCTGGATATTTAATAATTATCCCCCCCTGCCATTTTGTAAAAATACAAAAATTAACCATACAAGTTTTCCCTTTGCAAATTTTCACTTGAAGTATATACTAAAACAATTATTTGGTTCAGGTTTGGTGGCTATCACTGATATCCCGCATGTATTGTCTAAGGGCCTTTTTAACAAAATCCATCTGGCCTTCAGCGAATAATTGTTACATGACAGCACAGTGAGTCGCAATGAGTTATTCCAAAACAATCTGCCACAGATGATAATTTTTAATTTATTTATGAATGACACAACATGCTTTAATGAAACAGCACATAATTACTTTTAATGTTGTGGCACCTCGAGTCTGGTCAACTGATGTTATTGGTTATGTTATACTAGCTATAAATAGTTGTTCGCTCACAGGCATGGTTTTTGTTTCTTTTGTTTAAAGGTAACAGGACAAAAGACCATAACAAAGTGTTGACACCAGCGAATTCTTCTATAAATGTTGAATAATTACCTCCTAATAGAAAGTTTCATCCCATCAACAGTTAGTCTGTACATTATTCTTGATGGCCAAACGCTGTTTTATCATGCGTATAATTAATATTATCAATTTATATGTAAATTATTTGTGAATCAGTTGTTACTATAGAAACAATAGCATACAATATTAGGAGTAGGGCATTATTATCATTATTATTATTATCATCATTATTATTATCATAAATCTATAATTTATGGTAGAAACAGAAAGAATGACAACACAAATGTATAGTCTGAGTATCAAGAGGGTATGACCTAAATTATTTATCAATGTCCAAGGATATAAAATGAATAAAACATGTCGGGGCATACTGTTATAGGAAAATAATAAATGACTGGGTAATATAAGCAGGGAAATAATAAGCATCCCTGCATTACTGTTACTGTGCTGTTGTGTCTGTGCTTCATAAAGAAGATTAAGTTTCATTTATCCTGCTAACTCATCATCTCCTATAATGCTCTACAAAATAAAATATGACAATATAAAAGTGATGCCAATAATGTATATCCGAGGTCACGGCTCCCTGCTTTCTACTTTCATTTGCAAATGACATATCACTAATACACAGTATTGTACGCCATGTCATTACCCAGCATTAACCATGGCCATGTTCAAGCGAAAGCTCTGAAATTCTGGAATAGAAGCACACAGTGTAAAGTCACCAATTATTCATATTTATATAGAATATTATGTCCAGAAGACCAACATTAACCTCATTAGAAAGCAATTAGAACACATTAGGTTCCTTGGGACTTTAAACATTCCACTTTTATCTAATTAATGCCTTTAAACAACATCCTGAGAGGTTTTAGTCTTATTAAACTTTGCAAAACTAATCAATGTATTGTTTTCTGTGCTAGGTGCTGACATGCTAACGAATGACATCCAGATCACATATCACCTGATTCATTTCTTTTTTCAACATGTAATCATGAGTAATTACTTATCAGCATTCTGAAGTTATAAAGAACTCTGAAACTGTGAAATCTGTAGTTTATTAAAAATTGTTGCTTTATCAACCTTATAATGTTTTCTACATATAAATTATACAGTATGCATAAGAGTAAGTGGACGCCTGATTATTAAACGTACTGTATATGTGGGTCTTTCTCCAAACTGTTACCACAAATTTGGAGGCTTTCTCCATCTAGAATGTCTTTGTATGCTGCAGCATTAGGATTCCTCTTTATTAGAATGCAAACATGTTCCAGCATTACAATGTCTCTGCACACAAAGCGAGCTGTATAAAGGCACTGTCTGCCAATGTTGAGGTGGAAGAACTCAAGTGGCTTGCACACAGAGCCCTGACGTCAATCCCACTGACACCATTGGGATAAATTTAAATGCCACTGTGTAACAGGCCTTTTCAATTGACATCAGTGCCTGACATCACTAATGCTCTTATAGCTGAATGAACCTTTGCTATTCTAAAGTGCTGCACTCCAAAATCTAGTGGGAAGCCTTCCTAGAAGAATGCAGGTTATTGTAATAGCAATGAATGGGGGTACAATAGAATGTAAATCCCCATGGTTTTCAAATGGCCGTGATGGTTGGGTGTCCACATACTTCTGACCAGTGACTGCTGCAAGCCCTTTTCTGTAATTCAAAGAAAATATTAAAAGAAGAAGAAGAAGAAATTATATCCTTAGAGAACCCAGAGTGAGTGTTTGGTGGGTCTCATCACATTCAGACCAACCATTCCAAACTTTAACTTTGTGTTCATGTGTTCTTCTTAAGCTTGAGTGCTATTTTAACATCAGGTCTTTATTTTTTAAGTGTACTGTGATTAAGATTTGGTCAGACAGGGCAGCACTTAATCTAAGATCTACACTTTTTATTCCCAAAGCCTTTGTGCACAGAGGCCACGACTCCAGAAGTGCAGGTTTACTATCTTAAATCGGACTTTTATTCTACCTCAGAGACACTGAGTTGAAGGTTTATTAGGTACTCAAAAGGATGCACTTAATAAACTGGCAGCTCTGTGTAAGAGATATAATATTCAATTTAAAGTAAATATTGCACTGAAGTAATGGCGAGATTAGATGCTTCCAGCTGGTAAAACTCATTCAAGTGCCATTTCTGCTCACAGTTACTACTACTAAAAATAAATAAATAAATAAATAAATAAATAACAAACACACACAATCACCACAATTCTTTGCAATTTTGCAATTTTCCAGCAACATGAAGATGATTCCCGTAAAGATCAAATAGAACGAAAACTGCATACCATATATTATTATGCAGAAAATGCAAATGTACCAAACAGTATTTCTGGCTTAACCAAATATATAAAGTCACCAATATGATCATACCTTATTCATTGATTTATTATAACTCAGATCTTATTAGTATTCTCATATGTGACCACACAGCTCATTATGAACACAGGAAGCAGCGCAATATGACTTCCCCACTGCAGGAAATAACAGCTTCTACTGCTAGGAGTCTGCACTTAAGTGCATCTCTTCATATTTGTTTTAATATTTCAGCACACCTTAATGAAAAATTCGAGCTAAAGCCAGCTCTTCAAACAGGCTCAGTGTCACGGTGAGCCGAACTTCACTGCGGGCATCCGGAACCACAGTGCTTTCCATAAAGCTCTATAAAACACAATTAAGTAATTGTGAAATAATGGATTTCATACAGAAATCCTTGGAATTTGGAGCTTTAGTGGGAGCTCATTAAACAACAGTCATCAGAATCAGTATACTTTATTGATCCTGGAGGAAATTGTGTCCACACAGTTGCTCCATACCAAGTAGGAATGAGATAAATATAAAGATAGAAGTCTCAATACAGAAAAATTACAAATATATATATACAAATTTACATAGGGAAATGTACATACATATATAAATATAAAT
>JBCNYH010000026.1:9885399-9905399 GCA_039654325.1 Tandanus tandanus
TGACAATAAACTGGACTGGGTTAAGAACACTACCACACTTTACAAGAAGGGCCAGAGCCGTCTCTATTTTTTGAGGCGGCTAAGGTCATATAACATCTGCTACACACTACTCAGGTTCTGTTCTATGAGTCTGTTGTGGCCAGCGCTATCCTCTATGCTGTTGCATGCTGAGGCAGCAGGCTGAGGGTTACAGATGCAAACAGACTGAACAAACTGATCCGCAAGGACAGTAACATTGTGGGGATTGACTCTCTGACGGTAGCGTCGGAGAGGTGAATGTTGTCCAAAATAAGGACAATACTAAACAATACCTCCCACCAGATTTACAACCTGCTGATCAGTCACAGGAGCACGTTCAATGAGAGACTGATGCCAACTAAATGCACCACTGAACGAAACAGGAAATCATTCCTACCTGTGGCCATTAAACTGTACAACTGTTTCATCCATGATCAATAAAGAATTCTGATTCTTATTCTGATTATTCCACATGTTGTACATACACCTTTTGTTGTACACCTTTTTTTGTACACCTTTTGTTGTACATACACCTACATCTTTTCTTACACTGTGTAAAATGACTTGATTATTTCACACTCTGAGAAATATTAAGAAATTCTGATACAAAAATTGCATATTGTAAAGATTCCTGAGCCATCTTTATGATACGCTTGATTCACATTTTGCAATAAAAGTAGGGTAAAGTTTGAAGAACAAAAATACAATAATTTTATTAGTGTGCTAAAAAGTGTGCTAAGAAGCTTTATAATACATAGCCAGTTGAATTGGTTTTCATTTGGTACCAAATATTGCCTGATGATCTCAACATGGGGAACACACAGGTTTACAAATATACATGCACTAAACAAATCACTGAAATTGGGGCGTACCCCTCAGGTTTTGAATATTTAATATATTCGCTTCACAAGGACATAGGTCTACAAATTTAATATCAAATGAAGCATCTTGGATGCGGTAACGCAATAAAAATAATATAAGTAGATTTATTCTCCACAATTTCCCCCAAAACAAAAAATAATGGTATTCGATAATAACGATTGTTCATGAATCCGATTGTCCCACGTGTTCAGGGGGTGGTGTCACATGACAGGCCTTGGTCATCAAATGCTATTATATGTTGCCCATCTTTAATTTTTTTTACAGAGCACTCTGAATGAGCTTTCAGATGATACCTTACTTGTTGGGCTTGTTGATGGATAAGCATAAGAAATTTTATGAGACATGTTAAAATTTACGTTCGATGACAGTCACAACTCGGCTTCAAATGGGGTGTGTGTGTGTGCGTGTGTGTGTGTGTGTGTGTGTGTGTGTGTGGGTGTAGGCCATATCTAGTCCACAGAGTATTAGTGTGTGCTTGATCTACACATCTTTGACCTATGTCCTTAAATCCTGTACCAGTTCATGGGCATTGAGTAATGAGTAATTGGTTAAAAAAAAAAAGGGAAAGAAAAAGAAAAAAGGAAAAAAATCCACACAGCCATTCAGCCTTTAGAGTGTACCCAAGGTTTTTATAATATGACCTCAAGTGACCTTGACCTTTGACCTATGACCTCAAAACCTGTACCAGTTCTTTGGCCTTTAGTAGTGAGTAATTGATGAAAACCTATTGAGGAATTCAGAAGATAGAGTTCCTACATTGAGGTTCGGAATGGAAAGATGTATACACGCATGGACGCACAGAAGCACGGACAGAAGGACAGGGGAAAACAATGCCTTGGGCACCATCATGGTGGGCGGAGACACAATAAGTAAATAAGCACATAATGCACTTCCTATTAATATCTGTTAAGAATCAATGATCCCATTCTGAATTTAGCTTTAATACCAAAAAAAGTAAATCAATGTTTTACCTTTAATTATCACTGAGGATCTATAAATAACCACACTTGGTTCTTGGAGAAAACCTTTAAAGTTAAATTCAATGCACCTCTCTTTGTAAAAGATGTATAATTAAGGTACAAAAGGGTGCCATGTCAGTGACAAGGAAAAGTACCAGTATTTCCGAGAGTGTAATAAACAGGCAACTCAGTCCACAGTGAGACACTGAATACACCGTGGCCTTTGTTTTTATGGTAATCGCTTGAGAGATAAGCAAACAGCTCGTGAGATAAATCACCCAATTAATAAAATGACTTCTAACAGAGTCTCAGCCTGCACTGCAGGGGCCTATGCTGCACCACTAGTTGCTGCACTAATTAAAATCATCCCCGTTTTATTACGATGCTTACAGACTCAACAACGGTGCTACGTTTCCACGCTCTCGACATCGTCCTATCAATTTGACTTAGGCAGCAATCAAACGCAGAGGCGGGACGGGCTTATTTCCAGGGCATGTCGTCAGGGCACGTCAAGCCGTGACAGATGTCAATGAGAGGTGGGGAGCTTTTATATGCAGTCCTTATGATTATTTCATCAGAGGCAAGTTTTTACAAGCTTAGCTAGTCAAATACCCCATTCAGACTGCGGCTTTGATAAGAACGAGCGACGGCTTTTTCGAGAGGCTGGGAGTCGTACAGCTGTACAGCATGTGGTCTTTGAATAAACATCTGCAAGAGAATGTCTTTGTTAAAGCGAGTTCTTGCAAAGGGCAAATCATGCTGCTTTCTTCAACTTCCCTTTCCATCTCAGGCTAAATATCAGAACTGACAGACTGTGCCCGGCGTTTCATAGGTGCCGATTTGCATACCACTCAAAGGTCAACTTTCTTCGTAAGTGAACTGTGATACGAATGTCAATATTGAATTTGCTTCCAATATTAAGCTTTTATAAAAAAATAAAAAATAAAAATTTTAAAAAGAAAAGAAAAGAAAGAAAATAGTAAAATAGAACCGACACGACCTTTACTGCTGCCATATTGCGTAATTCCACTAAAAGGTTTGGGTTCCATTTTGGAAGTTAGAGGTGAGAGTTGTGTTTGAGCTCTCTATCACTGGCCTCTATCACTATAGTGTAGCAGGGACAAGGTTAATGGAGACTTCATTGCCTCAAAATGATGACATCTCTCTCAGCCATGGCAAGAGCATGACACCCAAGTAAGACCATAAACCGCAGTCCAGAGAGACGGCTTGGTAATTGAACGGCTCATTAAAGCGAAAACTATTTTAATTATTAATTGGTCTTGTCAGGGTTGTCCTTTCAGAGTCACATTTAATCTGCCCTCGGAGCACGCATGGCATTTTAAGACCCATCTTATCCTCTTCAACGAACCACCCCGAGGAAAGTTACGAGTTCACAAACCTAGCATCTTTACCTGAGCATCCTTCTCACCTCTTCATTTCTCACTCGCAGCGTAATCCTTAAGACAGGCAATTTGACTTTTTTAAGCTAGAGGCCATAAAAGCTTGGAGCAGCCAGACACAAATTACGTTGCTCCCTTCAAAGTGGAAGGGCGGAAAAAATCAATTGGCTTGGAATTATAGAGACAATTGTGAGTCCCCAGTAACAGGCAGAGCCCAAATAAACAAAGTTTGTAGTTTGCCTAAGCCTTGATTACTCCCCTTGTTTAAAAAAAAAAAAAAAAAGTAATTTACAGCAGTTGATTATGAAAACCTATCTGCCTCAGGCCCAGGAGAGGGTATGAATAATAATAATAATAATAATAATCATAATAATAATAATAATATTAATTGCATTATTTATTTTCACTATTTGGCTTAGTGATTAGCACGTCTGCCTCACAGCAAGAAGGTTCTTGGGTTCGATTCCTGGGCTCAGGTGTTTCTGTGAGGAGTGCAACTTTTTGTTTGCGTGGGTTTCCTCCAAATACTCTGGTTTCCTCCCACAGTCCAAAGACATGCACATTAGGCTAATTGGCTGTTCCAAAATTGCCCCTTGGTGTGGATGTGAGTGTGAATGGGTGTGTGTGTTGCCTGGCGATGGTCTGGCGAGCTGTTCAGGGTATACTCTACCTTGGCCCACTGCTGGCTGAGATAGGCTCCAGCATCCCCGCCACCCTAGTAGGATTAAGTGTTTCGGCAAATGAATGAAAGAATAATAAAAATAATAATAATAATCATTGCATTATTTCATTTCACTTATCAAATTTCTCATCACCTCATGTTAAAAACCGAACCCCACATTTATAAAAAGCAGCTGTAAACATGTAATATTATGCGGAGGATGCTGACAAGTTTTCAGATTAAATGTGACTTTGCATGTGACTGAAATGTAAACTGAATCAGCTCAATGTACTGTATAATAAATGTAATAATGTGACATCAGTGAGTTTTAAATTTGTCTTCATTGTACAAACAGGCTGTAATCAACAAGCTGGGAAGTATAGCTATAAATTAGAGGAGGTGCTAAGGACAATGTCACGTCATTGACTTAACTGTGCTGGCATCTGGAGAAGGTGCTGAGCAGATATTACTGCAGCTGTGCTCCCATGCTGGGTGGCAGAAGGTCAGCACTTTGCCGAATTTGCATGTGACAGCTGCGAATTCTGATACTCATCTGAAACATACTGCTTAAGAGAAGGGTCAGAGGTAAGAGTGGAGGGATCCTATCAGCCTCATTTTTCTCCATCTCTCCATCTCTCAACAGCTATTACATGTCCTTCTCTCGACACAGTCATGGCCTTAAGGGGAGCAGAGGAACATCCCTCTTTGAGAAGGCACGGAGTATTTGAAGATGACAAAGGCTGAAAACATTTGTTACGTTTTGATGGGGGCAAAAAAAATATTATTTTCTTTAGACTTTGAGATCCATCAAAGACAGAAAGTAAGCTCAGAAAAAAATACCTTGGGATTAGAATTGATTTCTGATGGATTATGAATCCTTGACAAATGAGCTGTGGCTTTTAAAATGCATGGCTATTAAAAAATTGCCAATTTGCACATAAATGTTATGGTGGCTTAACCAAAGTAATAAATAAAGATGAACAGAAGCAATGAACCATTTAGAAAACAACGGTTACTAGTCCAGTGGGCATAATAAGAAATCTGCAGGGCCTGTAAGTGCAAAACCTACAAAAAAAAGCAGCAACAGAAAGAGAGAACTTATTTATGCTTTTAGCAAAAGATTTAGTTTGAAGTATATGATAAATGCCAGTGGTTCAAGCGGGCGACAAAAGTATTCAAAAAATGCCGGACTGCCAAGGGTTGCCGAGGCACCGACAAGTTTGTTCGCACATCCACACCAAAGTGCCCATTAACAAAAACATATTCCTGTGCATGCATGCAATATTGAGTTAAAAATGCAAATCAGAGACGTGACAGCAAAACCAAAACATTACAGGAAATTCAGAAAAACACTTTATCCCAAAACAGAAACGGTAGGTCCCTATTATATCCACAACAATCAGCCATAATTTTAAAACCACTGAAAAGTTAAATGAATAGCAGTGATTACTACGCTTTCAAAATATTTTCAGTCAAATTATTTAATTACAATGGCATGGGGTAGGGTATATTAGGCAGCAAGTGAACACTCAGTTCTAGAAGTTAATGTGTTGGAAGCAGGAAAAATGGGCAAGCTTAAGGATCTGTATGCAGTGGTTAGTATATATCCAGCTCCAAAAAGTAAAAAAATTAAATAAATAATTAAAAATAAATTCAAAAAAATAAAGCAAAGATTATCAAATCTCATAAACCCATATTTTATCCACAATAAAACATTAGAAAATATATCAAATGTTGAAAGTGAGACATTTTACTATTTCATAAAAAAATATTAGCTCATTTTGAATTTTGATGGCAGCAACATATCTCTAAAAAAGGTGAGACAGGGCAAGAAAAGGCTAAAAAAAGTAAGTGGTACTTAAAGGAAACAGCTGGAGGAACATCTTGCAACTAATTTGAACCTGGGCAGAGGTACAGCAATCTGCAAACAACTGCATCTACAAATTGTAGAACAATTTCAAAATAATGTTCCTTCGCATGAAATTACAAAGACTTTGAAAATCTTATCATCTGAAGTCCATAATATCATTAAAAGATGATAAAAGAGAATGTGGAGAAATCTCTGTGCACAAGGACAAAAATCAATAGAATGCCTGTGATCTTCAGGCCCTTAGGCAGCACTGCATTAAAAAAAGCAGAAATGATTCTGTGGTGGCTCAGGAACACTTCCAGAACTCACTGTCTGGGCACTGACTAAAAATGGAGCTTCCCAATAGATCTTTGTGAGTTGTGTTTCTTTTCAGTTTAAAGTGAATTATTGTGATGATGCTTTGAAATTGTACATCATTTTCTGATGCAACATAAAGATTGTGTGATTAGCATTAGCATCTCTGTGAGAAGGACTGTGAAGAATTCTTTCTGTTCCTGGTGAAAACAATTCTTAATCATTGATTTAGGAAGAGGGGGCATGGTGGTGTAGTGGTTAGGGATAGGGTTAGGGGTGAGGGGGTGAGCATGTCTGCCTCACAGCAAGAAGGTCCTGGGTTCAAGTCCTGGACCCGGTGAGTGCATTTCTGTGTGGATTTTGCATGTCCTCCCCATGCTTGGGTACTAGGTACTCTGGTTTCCAGTTCAGCAAATGGGTGGATGATTTGAGAAGAATTTAAATTTCACTTAAAATATATAAGATAACTACTATAAATATAAAACAAAAGATTTTATATTTGGAGAAGTTTTACATTTTTAAACAGCTTTATGTTTGTCCGCGGGCACCCAAGATTCATACACAGATCCTAAGCATGTGGTCATACATGTGCACACACAGTGGACGGTGTACATATAGGGTCGTACGAGGCATAAAAAATCAAGCATGGTGATTTGCACCACTATTAAATTTCACTATTAAATAACATGCTGATTGCTGACAAGATACAGAGATACTCATGATATTAGAGTAAGTAATTATTTTACTACTACTTACTACTATTAGATTTGTGGGGAGGCTGGAGTCTATCTGAGCCGACAGTGGGCGAAGGCAGGGTACACCCTGAATTGCTCGCCAGACCATCGCAGGGCAACTCATATACAACCATTCATCACTTATACACTTACATCCACACCTAGGGGCAATTTGGAACAGCCAATTAGCTTAATGTGCATGTCTTTGGACTGTGGGAGGAAACCGGAGTACCCGGAGGAAACTCACGCAGCACTTGGAAAACATGCAAACTCCACACAAAAACGCCCAAGCATGGGACTCAAACCGGGACCTTCTTGCTGTGAGGTGGACATGCTATTTACTACATCACCGTGCTGCCCCGAATTCAGTTTAGATGATGAAAAGGATAAAAGACATTAAAGTGAAAATGAATTTTCTTAATAAACAATATTCCTGATGGTCAGGAATACACAATAGACTATAGTCACGCTTCATATTTTATCACAGTTCATTTTCAGGCTGGATAGTATGTTTATATTGGTTCATGGCGAGTTCTAGTGCAAAGACACTTGGGGAAAGTAAAAAAAGACTTTTTAAAAAAGGTCTATGCCCTTCAAACTTTACCATGTTTTTGATATCTGTGGCATAAAATGGCATTAAGTAGTAGCCAGTGGTGGCTAGAAAATTGCCCCAGGGAGGCCAAGTCTAGACAGAAAGCTGCATAAGCTGTCAGGCTACATAGGCAAGCCAGGCTTGATTTGACTGGCATTTACATTAGAATTAGCTTCACAGCAACAGAATGAAAAGAGGAAGGGAAAAAAAATTTCCCTTCTCTTTCAGAAGCCGATCAATCTTTCTAACACTTAACTACTCTCGTTCATGCCAGTCATCCACAAGCAGGATCACAGACACTGACCCATGATAGGTGCTCCATGCCAATTATCATTACTGCATCTCAAGCACGGTAAGTCGGCACCAATGCCGTCAAGGTTCCTCAAGCAGCTGAAGGCGGCAAATGCAGGACCTTCCAGATCAAGCAACGCTGAATGTGATTATTAACTCATTCAAGCAATCTTCAGGAAAGAAACTATTAACATGCATACTGCGGTGCGAACTTTGCACAATAAGATTGCATACCATCAGTTGAGTTATTTATTTGTTCTTTTTACCACACCAATGCACTGTTGTAATTGCAAATATGATTGGTCAAAATGCATTGTTACATTTTCTGTAATAGAAGCTGTGACAGTTTTGACTACAAGGCAGTATTATTACAGTATTATTATGTATTATAATACAGTATTGTTTCTATAGTAACTATTAAATGGGGCCATAAATGGAGGACATTTGATGGAAGTGGATTAGGAAATGTTTGCTATTAAAGTAATCCTGAAATTTGCTTTAGGGAGATGGTTAATTTTAATCATTTTTTGGAATGAGTCTCCAGTGTAGAACTTGTAACTATCAGGGGTAAAGTTTTCCACTTGGATTAAATGTTCAGGCTGAAGAACTTTCTCGTAAATTTTTTTTTTTGTCTTATTAACATTAAAAAAGTGAATAAAAAGAACCTGGAGTGGGAACATTGTTATATAAGAAGTGATAATAGGAAGTAATGCTTCACAAATGCTTAGTGGTATCTATAAAACATTGTTATTGAATAAAATATTTTCAGTTATTCTTGTATTACAAAACTAAAAGACTTCAGGATGTGCTGTTATAGCTGTGTGTCAGGCTACACCATGCCACTATATTTAACAAATATTCCATAAAAAAGTCGTGCATGGCCTGATAGCCAGTGAGGCGTGTAGCACTGCGTCGGCTATCAGCCACGTATGACGAGATAGACTGTTATCATATCCACATCCACTGGATTGTGAGAAAATTGTTAATAATTTTTTTTTAATTTTACAAGATAATTTCCACTTTGCAGGTGACGTGCATCACTGGCTAAACAAACAAAAACAAACAAAAACAAACAAACAAACAAGCAAATTTACAGCAACAGTTTCACTAATAAAGAAAAAAAAAACAATTATAAGGGTGTGTGTCCACCAAATGTGTTTTTAAGGTACCAGTGCGTATTTTTAATACATTTCCTATGCACCACAGTGTTGATATCGCTTAGTGCCCTCAGTGGAAGCCGTCAGAGCAAAACATTTTTTTTTTATATATATTTGCCTCGGATGGACAACATACACCAGTAAAACGGTCACTAAAAAGGTTACGTAAAGTGAAAATAAACTCAGTGAAAAGCATAGCTAACCACATGTCTTCAGTCCCCTGAACCTGAGGCATGCCAAAGTTGGTAACCTAGCATCAGTAAACTCTTGGGTGAGTGTGCTTTGAAAATTAAGCTGTGAGCACGGGCAGTGCAAAAAAAAAAAAAGTGATTGGTAAACACAAGCTATAATTCTTGAAAATTAAAAAAATATGTTCTTACCATCAGATACTTTCATTACAACTTTTGTTGTTTTATTTAGTATTTTTGGAGTTTTATTTTTAAGTGGAGTGGGTTCCGCAAATCTCTATGCCATTTTAATTTTTCTGATGCAACTCATGGTACAACTCATGGTACATGAGTTGAGATTCTAGCAGTGTAGTAGCCAAGCAAAAGATGTGATTGGTCATGGTCAGTTGTTGTGGATACTGTAATAAGTTTGATTACTTTCTATAATTTGTCTTTGTGTATTCCTTACATTCACACTGTTTTGTTTTCTTATTAAAGGGAGATATTGTCATCCCAGAACAGTGCATGCTTGTTCTTTGCTTGCTGATAAGCAGGCCTGTTATCATCCAGTATCTGCTAAATTCAGAGTCTAGTGGTGTATTGTCCTGAGAGCACTTCCGCGCGGCAGGGCTGCTACACACCAAGCAGTCTGACTGCAGGAGGTTGAAGGCGAGAACAGTTGCACATGTTGGCAGCAACACTGGAGACTTGATGGAGGTGGTAATCTCATTCCACTTTGTGAGAGGGGCACATTATTTCACTGCTGTGTTGGTATGGGAGGAGAAAAACGTTCCATCAGAGACAGGCTGTGGCATCTAAGATGCTCTCCCGGTCACAGTGGGGGCTAAGAGATTAGCTCAACTTATCCTGCCGACAGACTCAAGCCACACAAGATAAATAGGTGCTATCTTACTTTAAATGGGTCTCAGGATGATTCTGATCTTAATTGGTCCTTTTGGTTGGCAAAACACCAGTAGATCTGATGGAACGAGCCATGAGAAGAAGGGTCAAGGTCACTGTGCAGCAGCCATGCCTAATTTAAGATCAATTTCCTAATTCCCGATAAGCCTCTCAGGCCTCTCGGTGACATTAGTAAGCCAGGACGGTTATTGGTAATACTTAAGGACAGGCTTTGCTAGTGCAACCTGTCAGGAAAGCCAGTTAGCACACAGAGAACATGGTATGTGTATAAACTTGTATGTATGGCTTACATTTCTGGGGGAAAAAACCCCCAATGAAGATCAATTATTGACTAAGTTCATATCAATATGGCAGACCTACAAGACTAAAACATCCATCCATCCATCCATCATCTATCTTGCTTATCCATCAGGATCATGGGGGATGCTTAAGCCAGTCCGAGAGGACTTCCTGTAATAAACTTTGAACAGGTCGCCATTCTATTGCAGGGATAACACACAGAAAAACAACCATCCCACACAGGGATGGAGAGAGCACACAAACCCTACACAGAAGGTTCAAACCATGAAGCTTGTGTCTAAGAGGCAGCAGTGCTAGCAACTGCAACACCATGCAACCTCACAACCAAAACATTTTCTGTGAAATTATAAATAGATGATTTATTTATTCTTCTATGAAAATGAAGTATGCTGTTCTTGATAGTGCTTCAAGCTAATAAAGTTTCTGTGCTGGGAATGTACTGCATGTGAATGGCTATGACATTGAATGGAGAAAATCTAAGAAAAAAACTATCAATCTATTACACATTTCTTTTGACAACAATCTCTTAGTCATGGATCATTTTCCTTTCTTTACCACAATACAGCCCTTTTAGCACAAATCGATAGAACATTGCTTTAATAAATCTAGATCTTGATTAGAGGCATAGCCTAGGCTTAAAATATCACAGTTGCACTGCAGCAGAGAATTAGTGTATTATTTAAGTTGAAGGCCTGATATTATGTATATATGTTTATGTATATGTTATTTGAAGGCCTGCAGGTGATTAAAATAAAACTGTCTAATTCTTAAAAATTAAAAAAAGGAAACATGGTTTATGTAATATATTATAAATATTTTATGTAGTACTAACAGATACTTTAATTCTTTATTTTTTGCTTTTCGTAGAATTGATCTAGACTTTAAAATGGCTCTTTGTGGCACTTCCGTTTGGCTAGCAGAACTTGCAAGAGTTAGCATTGTGGTTTCTGAAAGAGTCACTTTTGATGCAAAAATATATATATATATATATATATAAAAATGAAAAGCTTTGTCTATTATATTTTAGTGCACAGTAGAGAGCAGTGTCAATCCTCCTTTCTTTTAGCCCTTTAGTCAGCTTCTGCTTGTGTTCCTTGGAAAGAAATGGTAATGTTAATAAATGCCACGTAGTTTACCATAATTCCTTCTAGGAGTCTGAGCATTTTTTGGTGTGGGATGTGGTTAATGAAGCTGAAAGAATGAACAAAATTCTTTCGTGAAGTGCAAAAGGCATGACCGCAACAGAGTAAGAAATGTAACTGTATAAAACTATGAATGGGTAGATTGTAATAGATAACTTGTGTTTTTAGGAAAGCTTTTTGTTAGTAATTTTTATATTTTTATGAATTTTCTTTTCATTTTTTATAGACTTCATGTTTTTAATGTTATTTTTATTGGTTAGTAGAAATTGTAGCATTTTTCTAATAGATTTCTAAAAGTGAAGTGCTATAGAATATTTCTGGTAATTTTAGTGCTACATAAATGTAATGCACAGTGGTGTGCAGTAAAGATTATACACCACTACTCTAAAAAAAAGAAGTAAAAATTGCTTCTCTATAATTTTTTTGGTGAAAATGTATTGAACAATGCTATTGTAGTCAATAAGAACCAAAAAACAAATCATTCTTACAAGTATATTGAGGTAAAAGTATGGCTAATAAACAAAAACACCGAAAAAACCAATTTTTCAGAAAAATTGAAAGGTGTCACAAAATTAATTTTTTTTACTTTTGTATAGCTTGAATAAACTTCAAACCATATGGAATGGTTTAGCGAGTGAAGAAATTAAAAAATATATGAACACTATGCCTGAAAGGCTAAATGCTGTAATCAAAGTAAAGGGTGGCCACACTAAATATTGACTTTTTTTCTCAAACACAGACTGTTATTTTTGTTATTACTATATATTGTTGTTTGTTTACTTATTCTCATCAATATGATCCAATATTTCATGAAATAAATACTTGAATAGTACTTGGTTTCTGATTTATCTTCATTTTGTTAAGTGTATAATCATCACTGCACACTACTGTAAATGTAATGTAAATGACATAGGAAATGCTATGTTGAAAAAGTCAGTCATGAGGTTACCATATAATCATACACGGTGACAATCCATGACAATGTTGCAACCTATACTAGACCAACAACAAAAACAACAACAACAACAATAATAATAATGATAAATAAAAATAAAATCAACTCCTTAAAGAATTAGAAACCAAGCCTCAACAAAAAGAACCTTATCCTCCCTTGTTTTAGAAATACGGTAGGAGTATAAAGCACAAGAAAATGACAGGCGGCATGGTGGTGTATTGGTTTGCACATCCACCTCACAGCAAAAAGGTCCTGGGTTCGAGTCCTATGCTTGGCAAGGGTGTTTCAGCGTGAAGTCTGCTAATGGGGCTTTCCTCTAGGTAATCTGGTTTCCTCCCACAGACCAAGCATGCACATTAGGCTAATTCACTGTTTCAAATCGTCCCTCGGTGTGAGTGTGAATGTTTGTGTGTGTTGGCCTGTGATGGGCTGGAGAGCTGTCCAGGGTGTATGCTACTTTTGCCCAGAATTGGCTTAGATAGGCTCCTGCCTCAATGTGTTGAAAAACAAGAAGAATTGGTGGTAAAAGTCTATCAGGGAACTTAAAAGAAATGAATGAAATGAATGAGTACATGGAAAAGAAACAAATGGTCCAGAAAAAGTTGAGCAGGGACTGCCAATCAGACTAATGTGTAACTAATTATAAATCATAACTTAGCAGGAGTTTTAAAGCTCAAATATAATACATGAAGCAGAAACAATTATCTGAAACCCATTCTGTCTTCAGACATTTCCTTCATACACCTTCAGAAAGAATCTGATGGTCTTCAGACATTTTAGACAGCGCCGCAATAATGCCCAGTTGGTGTCCTCAAATAATGGCTTTTTTCTGAGCCTGAATCATCATCCAGCCTCTCTGCCACTATTTAATAACCAGGAACAACAAAAGTCACTCATTATAATCAACCACACTGCACTTAAACAGGTGCAGGTGGCGGATACAAATATATGTACAGAAATCAAATCAGGCCATGATGTAAGCATTAATCACAGGTTACACTGACTAGGAAATCAAATAAGAGGAGGAAGAAATAGTGGCCATTTTGAGGTTAAGGAGGGACGATGCATTTGAACGTAGCTTCTCATCAATCTATTGCTGACAAAAATGTAACAAAGCTTCAGCGAATGCAAAGAAAATTCTCAAATGACAGCCTCCCTCTGAGTCAGATGAAAGCCTGGTGCTATGTATTCTTCATATAAAATGGGGGAGACTCTAGCTAATAAGTAATTAGGCCATTGTGTAGAGGGACAGAAAAGGTCACCAGTAATTTGAAGCCCTCTGACACAGCTGTGGAACTAATTGTGTCTGTCAGAATGGCATTGATTCTCATTTGAAATAAAAACGCGGCCCTGCTTTTTGACATGCAGCGTTGACAGATACTGTCTGCCATGAGGCTTGCTATTCAGCGCTCAGCCTTAATCCCTAGCCCTTACTGAGCCTCCAAATTGGCTGTACTCTCCTGACAGGGGCTGGTGTTTCTGCCAGACCACGGGTGTTAGTCCAGAGCCTGCCCTCCTCTGCTGCTCTTTATGCTGACATTAGTCTTTGCTTTTTAATAGACCTCAGAAGCACAAGCTGGACTTGATGGCTTTGAACACATATCCTAGTTTTGTTTCTTTTCATCATCACTGAGCATAGTGTCATGGAAGGGTTTGATATGTAAGCAACGCCCAGGGTGAACCGTGAGGACTTCCAATAGACTGTTTGATTTACGAGCCACCTTCTTCCCCTCGTCTGAGTTTGATCGATGCTGGGTTTAAATCAGGCTATGGTATATTTGCACTTGAGCTCAAATACAGTTAACGAGGATGACGGCACCAGTCTCCCGAGGTTTCACTAATCATCAGGTCTGCCTCACTGGTCCCTCCTGCCAAAGCATGCAGAAAAGGAATTCAAAAGGAACTATTGACTAGATTGACTGTTGACTTCAGGAGGGCTGTCTGAATGTGTGGTATACTAAGTGAGGAACTCCTGCCAGCTTCTATACTTTTCCGTAGCAGAGAATTCAAACTAGTTTCAGACTCTCAGCAGGAATCTTAGTGATATTCCACCAGTACCAGCATGTTCATTGGAAAAAAGGCTTAACCAGGGACAGAGACTGACAGAAAATGTTCCAACAAGGCCAGCTTCTTAAAGAAACCAGAGCAGCTTTTTTATTTCCCCTGCAGTATTTCTTCTATTTGTGCAGAGAGCAATGACTAGGAACAGAGATCAACTTCTCTGAAAACATATTAAAGAAGTGATTCCAAATAACCATGCATTGTGATATTAAAGATTATACCACTATAAACTTTTTGAAGTAAAATAATAAGACATGCTATTAAAGGAAAATAATGGGCTTGGTGGTAATCACATCACCCATCATTGATCATCTTTATATAATTGAATACACCATCATGTTAATGTTCTTACTCATATTACAGTGACGAAGTAATTAGCACGTCCGCCCCACAGCAAGAAGGTTCTGGATTTGTGTCCCGGACACTGATTTCTGGAAGTGTTCTTCGGGTCCATGTCTGTGATCCCCAGTACCTATGTTCCCCAGTCCTATGCTCCCCAGTACCTATGTTCCTCAGTACCTATGTTCCCCAGGAACCCTAACCCTAACCCTAATATTCCATAAATTGCTACTTTGATGAGTATGTTTGATTTTGTTTCATCGTACTTCTTTTACAATATGGATACAATCACTGTAGCTTACTTCTACAAAGACTAATAAACAATACAATAGCAACATAAAGAATAATAAACATAAAGAATAATAAACAATACAATAGAAGATACATTATTTTAATAAGGAACGAGGAACATAGGGACTGGGGAACATCGGGTTTGGGGAACATTGGGACTAGGGAACATAGGGTCTGGGGAACATGGGGCTGATTCCGTGTTCCTCAGCCCCTGCAGTGACATCCATGACAGAATCATGCCTGTTTTTATTGCCACCTTTTTAGTGCCACCTGAGCACCCAAAGATCAGAGGAATCTAATATTGGATCGGATATTTTCTTCTTGTCTCTTGCGAATAGAGATTTCTTCAGATTCTCTAAATCTTGTGATGATATCATATACTGTAGATGATAAAATATTCAAAGTCTTTGCAATTTTACTTTGAGGAACATTATTTGGAAACTGTTCCACAAAGTTTTTCACAGACTGGTAAGCATCTGCCCAGATTCTCTTTTTATACCCAATCAGGTTACTGACCTGTTGCCAATTAACCGAATTAGTAGTCCCCTGTAATGGCTTTGCAATAGTCTTGAAGGACTTCCCTTACAGGCTGAGCACTTTGTAGATGCTTTTCTTTCACTCTGAGTTCCAACTCATCTCAGACCATCTCAGATAGATTTAGGTTGGTGTTTAAGTGGCAGTGAATGGCAGGTCATTTAACACAATATTCCTTCACTCTTTCTTGATTAAGTAGATCTTGCACAGCCTGAAGGTGTATTCTGGTCATTGCGCTGTTGAAAAACATATGATATTTCCATGAAACACAAACCAGATGGGATGGCCTGCCACTGCAGAATGCTGTGATAGTGAAGCTGGTTATGTGTGACTTCAAATTTCCACCAGTGTCACCATCACACCTCGCGCCCTCCATGTTTCACAGTGGGAGCCTCACATGCAGTGACCATCCTTCCCATGTTCTGCATCTCACAAAGACACAAGGTTTGAAGCAAAAATGTTACTTTTGTCCTCAGTAGAACAATGTATGCATTTCCACTGGTCTAATGTCAATTCCTTGCCCAAGCAATTATCTTTTTTGGGCCTACAACTTGGTAACTCCAATGAACTGATCCTGTAGTAAAAATAGGTTGTTGCCTTCCTTTCCTGGAACAGTCTTCATAAGATCCAGTTTCATCACAGTGTCAACTGATGGTCTCAAATGCATTAAGAAGGCAAGAAATTCCAGTAATTAACTTTTGACATGACACATGTTAATTGAAAAGCAGTTCCTATGACTACCTCATTAAAGTGGTTAAGATAATGCCAATAGTGTGCAAAGCTGTCATCAAGGTAAACGGTGGTTAATTTGAAAAATAAAAAATCTATCCATTCCTGATCTATACTGTTTATCTGTCAGGGTCATAGGGAAACTCGACCCAATTTCAGCTGGCTTCGGCAGACAGGCACATTGAACAGGTCACCACTTTATTGTCGGACTAACATGGAGACGAACAACCATTCACACCTGTGGGCAATTTAGAGCAGCCAGCTAACCTAATCTGCATGTCTTTGGAATGTGGGAGAAAACCAGAGCACCTTGAGGAAACTCACACGAGAAAAACATGCAAACTCCACACAGAAAGGTCTCAGTCGGCCGAGAAGTTTGAACCCAGAAACTTCTTGCTGTGAAGTAAGTAAGGCACTACACCACCATGCCACCCAGAATCTACCAAATGAAACACATTCATTCATTCATTTTCTAAGCTGCTTACTAAATTAGGGTCGCGGGGAGGCTGGTGCCTATCTCAGCCAACTCTGGGCGAAGGGCCGGGCCCGAAACACTCCTTTTTTACTTTGTTACTTGTTAGTGTTTTTTCATAAGTTTTATGTCTTCAGTATTATTTTATAATGTAAAATAAAGAAAAACCTATGAAGGAGTTCGTGCACCCAAACTTTTCACAGGTACTGCATATGGATACACACACATACACTTACAGACTGCAGCCCCTCTCTAGATGGAAGCGCTTCCATCCCTCAAATTCCACCAAACACACAAGTGGAGGTTAGGGCAGGATAATGTTTACAATTTGTAATAATAATACAGGGAACTGCCGCCGTAATCAGCCCTGAACTCAGCTTAGCCTGGCCTTATTGCAGATATTACAGAGGTAATTTACACCACTGCTGAGAATCTCTGGATTTTATTTAAGCCTTTTGGGATGATGCTGAGCAGTGACAATAGCCATCCATCTTTCTAAACAGCCCTAATCTTAACGGAGGATCCCGGCCTCCGATTGTGCCGTTGATGGATAGCTCTTCATTTTTCCTCTCTCGCTCTCCTGCCTGAGGACTTTCTATTATCGCAGCAAGTAAGCTACGTGGCCAAACCCCACTCTGGCCTAAAGTGTGTGGAGTGAGTTCAGGCTCAACATGGTAAGGACTTAATCAAGAATCATCTTGATTAGACTGCATTTGTTTGTTCTGTATTTCACTGTAATATTGATGCAAATATTATAAACATAATGTCAGATTTAGCTTGCTGCTTGAGAGTAGAAGTGCTCTTACTGTATGTCTCCTGTTTAAAAAGCCAGTAGAAGTAACTACAGTCTGAATTACACACTCAGTACTTGGAAACTTAATAAAAGTAAATGTGCAGATTTTTTACTACCTTTCTTCAGCTGAACAGACCAAGCCTTTAGTCATGCCCCATAGACCAGATTTGATTGGACAAGTTCTTGTCCCTTAGTTATTCTCTGGCTTTGCACAAGGGACTTTCAGGGATTTGTAGGTAAGACAGACTTAAATAGCAGTTGCAGGATCTCTGCCTTAGTCACACAGGAAGAGAGACACGATTCATTTATCCCAAGGGTCTGCAGTGGGGCTGCCTTTGATACAAGGATGTCAAGCTCTTCTTCTACACACAAAACTAAATAGCACTTAGCTACCACAGTTTTGTTAAGGGAGATTCTTCAGATTTGGAGTGTGTTTATGTGCTTACAGAATGTGCATGAGCAAAGATGCCAAAGGAATGTGGGCAGGGGCACTGCAGGGCTCACGGCGCTGTCAGCCTGTCAGCCGCACTGAACCATCAGCGTCAGCTTATGAGCCAACCTCCAGCCTCCTTTCAGCACGGCCCAATAGACCCACAGAGAGGCAGACAAGGAGAAAACAAGCTTAACTGCTCAAGATTCAAGGTAAACAGCTCACATCCCCTCTGGATTTAAGGAAAAGCTGGCAATTTTCTGTTGCGACTCGTCCTTGCGAACAATGCTGGATCGACACGACGCGGCAAGTTAATGAAGGCAAACCTGCGTCGCTCTTGGCACTTTCTCCACGATCGGTGCCTCAGTGGCAATGATCAAAAGGTTAACCCTGATGGCTGGTACATGTGTAAAAAAATATGTACAAGCTGCTGATTATGTCTTAACTTTGTTGGAAAAGAGCCCTGAATCCAGATGATTTATTTTTCTACCTAGCAGTGTCTCAGTACTTGAACAGCTGCGTGAAAGGGCTTTATGAGAAGTAAGCTGAAATCCCTAAGATTCTTTCATGTGGGTCGCATGAATAAATCGAAGACAGATTTAAAGATCGACACTGGAATTTGCTATGCTTAAATAAGAACATCTGCTGCCCTTCAAGATACACTGTGTTATTTCTTTAATTTTGGCCCATGGAGTTGGACTGAATGTGCTTCTTTGACACACTTGGAAAGACTGTAGCACTTTTTGACAGATTGATGAGTGACGCATGCTCCCTGACGACAGACCTGTAAACTGAAGCCCAGTAGAAACTGAGGTTTGAAACACAGAGGTCTTTGCACACAATTTTAGGTGGTATGGTTTTAAGCCACAAGAGAACCTTTAACAAATTCTGTTTACTGCCAGTATGTGGTATGGCACTGTCATTAAAGAATTACAGCAAGCTTCAATGCCTAAGGAATTAATAACACGCGTTGGTGATAAAATAAACAGGCACAGAAACCCATCAGCCATCATCTGAGGCCTCCTGTCATCTCTCAGTGTCTGCAACACATCCCAGCTGTAATTAACTCATTTATGGAACAACATGACAGAAAACATTTTGCAAGAAGCTTAAGAAAGTAGCAAAAAGATGAAGAAACATGACTACTTATAGGGTCCTTACAGAAATAACACAAGGATGGAGGTAGCAATTAAAAATCCTATACCTTAAATGACAAAGATTAGCATTCATGCTTTATGCAGTGAACTGAAAATGATGTCAGTCCCACGCAACTGTCAGGCGTCGGATGCGTGTTTATTATATTGGTGAATAGAACGAACCTGACAGCAACAATCTCTCACCTAAGTCTAGCAAAAGTGATCATGATGCATTACAATCAGGTGCATACTGATGTGCCTGCAAACGAGGCATTTAAACACAGAATCCTGTCCCATCTGCAAGAAAGCAGTTGCTAGAATGGGAAGTAAATGAGCTCGGCGCGGTTTACGCATCATCATGGCTCTCTCTTCATCCCGGAATCATTGCAAGCTTAAGTGTCTCGCCCATCAATCATCTTTATGGCCTATCGGGGAATTCATTAAGCCTGCTATACCTGCAGACAGTTAAAGATGAGACAACCCCCTCCCCTTCCCTCACCCCACCCCACACACACACACCAAAATAAGTGGGAACGAAATGAGAAAATGGGGGGGGACAAGTGACACAGTAGTGAAGACAAACATTTAACGATCTATCAGCCATGGCTAATGGTGTTTTTAAGAAAGAACAGAAGCATGGAGGATCCCTGAAACTTAATGCACGATGGAGCAGCAGGCACGCCTGCGCTGAGAAAGAGGCAGTGCATAGCAAAAGGCTCAAATGCCATCACAGAATTATTCTGTTGGACGCACACAAAAGATATGATGATTTGGAGACATTTGGAGTCATGCAGACTTGCGCTGGCGGATGAGGAACGCAAAAGGTCTACTTTTCCTGGCAGACTGAAAGAGCACTGTTTTGCATTTGCATT
>JBCNYH010000026.1:9913629-9927569 GCA_039654325.1 Tandanus tandanus
AAAGGGACCGGGGAGTTTTGAGAAGAAAGGTGAAACGTTTCCTCTTTTGGAAAGTTTTTTTAATTGGGAAAAGCAAATACTTCCCAATGCCCCTCCCAAAAAAAAAAAAAAAAAAAAAAAAAAATCAATAAAATTTTGATGCTGCTTCGTATTTTGGTGTTTGCCTTAACTACAGCATTGCACTACACCACTGCAGAAGTGCAGGATGAGAAAATCCTGGCTGATGAAACCCTCTAAAGCACATGTTCTTTATCATTTCTCCACAAGCAACAGTGTTCTAATTTGCAGAGGAACAAAATACATGCCAATCAAAAGTTCTGCCATAGCTGTTTCGGGCAAAACTGGGTTGTTCATACGATGGAAAGCAGAAATGGAAAGTGACCATTTTCTTGTTTATTGAAAAAGCCACATAAAAAGTCAGACCACACAAACACAGTGAGCAGTACTCGCTATGCCATTATGGGAGTGCAATAAACATTAGTAGCAACCAATGGTTATTCCCTGTGGAGAAGACCATGAACCAGGATGCTTGTCAAGAGGCCTCATATTAAATTTATAGGTCATTATGGAAGCTAATAACACACACACACACACACACACAAAACCAGCGAAAGCTGTAAGAAAAGAATAAATACTGCATTAAAAGGATCTGTAACAAAGGTAGAACTAAAAGTAAACAATAGCAATTAGTCATTGCACAAAAACTCCATTCACCTGTTTATGTTCAGGTAGTAAAAGTACTAAATAACACAAATCGTCACAAATGTACAATAAAATAATATGTTAGATGCCGGATTTCCCCCAGATCATATTTCTCTTCCTAGCTCTTCGCATTAAAGCAAGAAACCAGTTCAGATTGGGCATGTTTCTGAAGAGTTAATCTTCTACTGACACATATCACATGTCCATTTTAACCAGTGTTTAAAACCACAGGAAGCTGGAGCCTATCCCAGCCGATTCTGGGCGCAGGCAGGGTACATCCTGAACAGCTCACCAGATCATTGTAGGGCAACCCAGACACAACCATTCACACTCACATTCACACCTAGGGGCAATCGCAAATACCCAATCAGCCTAACATGCATGTCTTTGGAATGAGCAAGGAAACCAGAGCACCCAGAGGAAACCCACATAAGCATGGAGAGAACATGCAAACTCCACACAGAAACGCCTGAGCCCAGGACTCACACCCAGGACCTTCTTGCTGTGAGGAGGACGTGCTAATCACTACACCACCGTGCCACCCACATTGCATTTCATTTCCTTTTACTGCGGTCTTAGGGAGGCTGAAGCCCATCCCAGCCGACTCCAGGCGAAGACGGATTACATCCTGTAGGGCTCGCCAGGCCATATCAGGGAACCCAAACTATCACAAGGGGTAAAAATGAACATGTAAACTCCACACAGAGACACCATCGCTGGGCATGGGGCTTGACTCCAGGACTTTCTTGCTATAAGGTGGAAGTGTTAACACTAGACTTTTTAATTTATCCTATTTTCTATGCAATAGTAACATTATTAAGAATCATACATTGAGCTACGGTGACATCAACCTGTAGTACCATAGATAAAAGATTTCTTCAGTACTGATGCTTGTAGATAACCAGAAAAAAGATGAATTCTATTTATTCACTGCCTCATGTCATGTTTTATTGAGCTGGCCCAACTTCAACTTCCCCCATCATTCATGTTTTATGGACATGATTTTACATCTGGGCTACGTTTTCTTGATAAAACTGAAGTGTGTTGTCATGCCCATAGCACAGGCAAGTGAAGCCAGCTACCACGAGACCATAGAATAATTGAGCTCCCCTGGAGGATAACTGTCCTTTTTAGTATACATCAGCCAACAGACAACTAGATTTGGTTAGTGACACTCTGATCCATCAGGGAGAGATGAATGCTATCTTTTCCATGTTCTTTTAGTCCTGTACATGGGTTGCTATTTGGATAACACCGCCAGGATTCAAACTTCCAATCTCCCATTGAACACTTTATAGTGTTGCACCATATAATAGTCTATCATTATGCAACAACATATTTATCCCTCTATATAGATTGCTGCCATATTCTGCTAGTAATGACCTCTTCCTGTTGATGTTGAAGATGTAATGGCATTTAAACAGTATTTTATAAAGAGATTGTAAGGGTCCCCTTTAAGCAGGGTCACCAAAAGTGTGTGAGGTGTCTCATGTATTGCATCTTGCCTTGCAAGAAAAAGGTAGCTGCCGATGAGAGATTGAAAAAAATGTGTGTCTGAGTACTCGCACTAACGAAGTGCACTTCACAGTTTCACTAATGTGATGGTATTTCCAGCGAGTTCTAATAAACGTTCTCATTGATACTGCTCAACATAATGTTAGATGTTCTGTCAAAATGCTGGGGCAGCACAGTGGCGTAGTGGTTAGCACGGCTGCCTCACAGCAAGGAAGTCTTGGGTTCGAGTCCCAGGCTCGGCGGGGGCATTTCAGTGTGGAGTTTGGATGTTCTCTGTGCTTGCATGGGTTTCTTCCGGGTACTCCAAAAGTAACCAAACCGGGTAACCAAAGACATGCTATTTAGGCTAATTGGCTGTTCCAAATTGCCCCTAGCTGTGTTTGTGTGCGTGTGGCCCTGTGATTGACTGGCGTGCTCTTCAGGGTGTACCCCGCCTTCACCCAGAGTCAGCGGAGATAAGCCTCCCCTCAATCCTCAAATGGATTAAGTGGTTCTACAAATGAATAAATGAATGTCTAAATACGATAAGATGTTCTACCTATTTACTTGTATTGTAAGACTAATGCTAAAGTACATCATCATGATATTTTTACAGCACATAGTTTGCAGTCTTGTTTGGATTGTCAAACAAATTGCTGGCATTTTGTGGGGTCTATCAAGTAATGAAACAAGATACAGTGCACGTAGCCCACTTCACCTTAGTGTTTCATAATGGTATTGAATACTTGTATTTATTTATTTATTTTTTTGGTATTTTATTTTTTTATGAACCCAGGTAAATAAGCATACCATCCACCTGAACCCCAGTATTATCACCTCCATCCCTTGATATAGTATATCAATCCATCCCTTGATATAGTGAAAGATGCTATTCTCATTTATCAAGAGTAAATGACTGCTTTGCCCAAGTTCATGCCGAGGTCAATGCTTGAATTTATAAAGCCACTGAATTATAAAATGTTCGTCCTAGAAGAAACGTCAAGGCATGAGCAGCTACACTGAAACAAATTTGCCTGTCACTGTGCTGTAGGTGTCATATCACAATAAGTCCATCAGTAGCCTATTTACTGTGGTGTTTTGACTGACAGGACTCTGATTAAAACAAGCCTATACATGCAAAAACAACTCCCTAGACCAATTACAAATGAACAGCTTATTATTTTAAGACTGCTCTTAATCTGTCGACTTCATCTCGTCAATCACCTACCCGGGAGGCTGGTGCACTTACACGCAGCTTATTGTTTTGTTATAAAGGATGTCTGAAATTGTATTCCCAGCGCATTCATTGGTTGCTATCCCGTGTACACACTAAATGATTCTGTGTGATCTCTGTGTTCGCTAAAAGTGAATACTGGCAGACAAACCCCCCTTTAGGGTGCCATAAGAGTGTGGGTCGATATATCAGGAGGTTAAATTTTGCTCTGGAAGACAGTGATGAAGGACTGCTTCAGGAATATAAATGAAGACAGGAGAAAACGGGTCAAGCCTGCCAGGTCAGAAATAGTCACTGTCCCTGAAGCTCATAGCGTTTATCACCGACATCCGGTCAGGCCTTCTTTAGATGGAGTCTAGTAGATTACCGCGAGCAAGGTGCAACTTCTGACTGTGCCGGTGCGCAAGACTGTACTGGCTTAAATGTGGGCTAAATGTCCTTTTAGCTAATTGTGCAACAACCAGGGAACCAGAAGTGTCAGGGAGACAGTGGGGGAACGGCAGACGTACAATAATAATAATCTGCTGATTCTTCCGTCAGGAGATTGACAGGGTGAAACATTTTCACAGGAAGAAAATCAGCATTAGAGCTGTCTCGAGCTGAGTAAACACAGGCCACAGCTGAAGCTACATTTAACAAATGATGAAATGAATATGTTAGACACAATAGACATGATACAAGTATAAATACACTGTCACTACAGCACAGAGGTGTGGAAACAGTGCCTGTAATTAAGTCATCTGTTTAATAAGGTTTTCAGGATCTGTGTTTTAAATGCACACTTTCTACTCACATTGTCCTAAGGTAGTTTTTTAGTCTCACACACACTTCAAGTTTTCCTAAATTTCTAATAAATATAACATTATAACTGATTGAACCAATATTCCTTACTGGAATCAGGCTGTTGCTGCAAACATTTCGCATTTGTATTGTATTTGTATTGTAATTGCTAGCTATTAGAATTCAGCTAGTTTGTTTTCCTAGAGTTATTGTTATGCTCGCTAAAAACTGAGAGATTAACAATAAAGCTCTTGTTAGTTTCTAAGCCGCTGAATCCTAATAGTGTCGCAGGGAGGCTGTCGCCCATCTCAGCCGACTCTGGGTGGGGGCAGGGTGACACCTCGCCAGGCCAATGCAGGGCCATTATTATTATTATTATTATAATTCTTCTTCTTCTTCTTCTTCTTCTTCTTATTATTATTATTATTATTATCTCTTGAATATTAGCAAGATGTTATCAATTTACTGGTTGGTATTATCACTATGTTATCATTGTGCATTTGAGTGATTAAAAAGAAAACTTTTGTTAATTTTCCCAATATTTTTTTATTCCGTAGTAAACAAGATACCAGTTTACAGTCCGTAACTAAAATCGGCATACGATTTGTGAATCTTTATCATACTTTTATTTTCATTCTTCAAGTAAGGGTTTTACTTTTTCCAATTAAATTTGATTGAACAAAATCTTGACAGCTTTTACCTGAGGATTTAACTAGAAGAGTAATAACACCTTTATTTTAGGCACTTTTTTTATTATTACAGAGGACAATAAAAATGGCAGGGGAAAGTTAGAGCAGTGGAGACCATTAGCAATGTCCATTCTTAATTATTTTAAGTCCCCAAATCCCAACTTGATAATGAAAATGTCCCAAATTGATAATGGCCGGCTTGATCCATTTTACAGTCTGTTAACAGAGGAATCCCTTTCAGGCTCCTTGTTAAGTCAGTAGCTTAACATGTTCACCTTACTGGTCTTTCTTTTCATGGTTTATTATCCTTGTCCTGCTATAAAAGGAACCACTTGCATGTGCTGGGATATGTTCCAGAAACGCACCACCCCTTCCGCTGTGTTGATCATAAAGAGTCCGACCGCAGTATAACCACACCGCAGCTCGACCTGGGACGTGGTGCTTGCCTTCTGAAATTCACCCTTTATGGATACTGAGCTTAAAAGCAGCCTTCAATTCAGCCTCTGATATCATTAAAGCAGAAGGGCTCCCTTCAGACTGACCTATTTTAAAGAAGCTGGGTAGGGAGTTGGAGATGTAGTGGCGCGTGATATTTGATCGGGCTGGCTGAGTTTGTGGTTATATAACGCCGCCCCTTGCTGAGTCAGTGTGGAATACCACAGCACACCTTGATGGTAGAGTAGCACAGGTGGCTCGAGCTGCAGGGGCATCCCAAATCTCCATTTACTGGCCCTGTGGAGCAGGCGGCAGAAGGGAACGATGGAGGAGAGCACAATATGGCTGGTTTATTTTCACCTGGCCACACAGTTTGACCCTTGCCAACGTGTCAGCCCTCAGGAAGAGCTTAAAAATAATTAAGGAGCTCATGAGCTTGATTGAAATGTGCTCTGCAGCCAGGGTCAGGGGAGTAGTGGACAAACATCTAGTCAGGAACAACTCGCTGGCGATCGGCCCTTATTTTATTTTGCGCTTGGGGAAATACTGAAAAAGCAGCATGTCACAGCGAATCTGTGCAATTTGAAGCCAACTGGCAACCACTGGAGCAAGTTACACTTTTCTTAGATGTTCTGTCAGGTGAACCGTGGCTCCTGCAGCTGCCAGGAACACTAAACTAGACTTGCAAAGCTCCACCCATCACTCAGTGAAAGTGACCCCCTTCTGACCCTTTTGTTCCAAAAAATAAAAAAAATAAACAACACACACACACACACACACACACACACACACACACACAGGTGCATGTCACCTTTACGCTCCCCCACAGGATCCAGGTGGCTGTTCTATTATCCTATTATAAACCCTGTGCACATGATCTTTCTGCAAAACTTTCATATGGAAAAAAATTTGCATTAAGATATCCTAAACTAACATTAATTATTGCAGTAATTAGCATCTACATATGATCGATACAACATTAAAAATTAAAATATGATGTAATACCATAATGCTAATGCTGTTATCGTATACTCTGAAATCTGCTTGGTCAGAAGGGGCTGATTAATTTTTATAGCAGCGATCCTGACAGTTGTAATTATTATAATCTGTATTTCAAATGAAAATTTAAATGAATGCACTCCTTTTTAATATGGTATCATTTCTATTGGATATGCATTGTTTGCAATGTTCTTGGTTGATTTTGTTGTGACCTCTCTTGGCTCACAGCTAAACATCCACTTCCAAATTTATATCATTGAGCTACACGTGTCAACTTCATATCCATAGCTGCACTATGGGCTGTGCAGCTGTTCCGCATTTCTGCTCATTACAGACTCTGTACATAACGAGACTCAAAATGCTCCTTCAGTGCAAAGTATCATGAGCAATAACCTCAGCTGCGTATACCGTGCCTTGTATACACCTTCCTAGCTTAAAAATGTTACATGATGTTGATAATTGTGAATGATACCTGCCCTCTAAAAATTACGCACAATAACATGCCGCTTCACATAAACATGTAAATAGCGACTTCTGCTGCAGGATTAATTAACCTGCTGCAGAAGTCGCTATTTAGATGTTTATGTGAAGGTTTTAAACATCCCAGTATCAGTATCGCAAGCAATCCTACTTCACCACTAAGATGATACAGAGCGACCACTTAAATACAGCAAAACCAAACACCCACTGAACAGAGCTAAAAGCACTGCTATGACCTCACTGTGTATGTGTGGATGTGAGTGTGTGTTAGATTATAAGTACATTTGCTCATTTGACAGGCAATAAATGTCAAGCTTGCATAACAGTGTGCTGGCATTAAAGTAATGTACAGTTTGGATGTTTCAGAGTGGCTGATTTAACTGATGACTAGCTCACAAATCACAAATGGCCCATCATATTTTATAGCGCATGTACTCTACAGTGCCACATAAAAAATACAGAATAAATAACATACATAATAAAAGCCTTTCCTTGCAGTCTAATGTAGTCTTGCATGCATTAGCAAAATAAAAAAATCTACAAGTTAACAAGCATGTATGCATAACACGCTCATTCTTGCATCATCCATATAGCCTTGTGACACTGACAAAAATTATATCACTTCACACATTCTGTCTGAAAAAAGCCCTGGCATAGAAAACTGGTAGCATGTCATGACCTGAACAAAAACTGTGAACTCAACTGTCGAAGCACTCCCGATGCTGCTACGTGACACTGTTCCATTTATAGTTTAAACAAGCATGAGCGGATTACAAACAAAGAGATGTGGTGTCTAATTTTGGTTTATGGGATAACGAGATATTATAATGATATCACTGCATAAAAATGTCTGTGCTGCCATTTTACTAATTATATGATACGCTTGCCGTGTCATCATAACAAAAGCAGCCTTAAGGAAATACACATAGGCCGCTGAAAATATAGGCCAGCTCTGGGTGAACAGGTAACCCTCTCGCTTTCAATGTTCAGTTCAGTGTTCCTGGCACTTTCAAATGTTTCTAAGTGAAACTGAGCTAGTTTACTACAAGAATAGGTAAATTAGATCTAGCTCTATTTTAATAAATAAATAAAACCATAACTATAATGATTATTATTATACTGTAGCAAGTGTAGGACAGAGATCCAATAGGAAAAGACGCTAGCAAATGTGCTCGGGTTAGCTAGCTAACCGACATACTGTACTGTATTAACCCACATACAGCTCTAAATAAACATATATAAATATATATTCATGAGAGATGTCAACCTTTTCAGAAATATGGGTGTTTGCCCAAATGTTTGCGGTTATTATCATTGCAAAATTGTGCGTTCAGTCGTAGAGCACAGGATATTTTAAAATGGAAATGAGGTTCTGCTATTCCATGTTAATGTAGGATGAATCTTTAAACTCGTGTTCATTGTTTCCTTATGGAAAATGTTTTGGGGAATTCTGTTTGGCGACATCTGTCAATCAGCAATTTTTTTTTGCTGATTGGTAGTCGCTTAAATCACGTCGCCAAATAGTTAAGTTCAGTTTAACTCTTCACCTCAGCCACTTCACGTCACTTGAGAAAATTTCACCTGTCATTGGTCATTTCGCTGACTTTCACTGACTTTACATGGTCGCTTGTCGCTCATTGCTTCCTGTGTTTATGCCCCTTTACACTGTGGCAAAGGGGTCTTTCAGTGAGTCCATCATACAGCAGTTGGAAAGACAGAACGATTAATTGATAATTCTCAATTTTTTTAATTACAAGTTAGACCTTTCCTTCTTCAAGCCAGTATATGATGCTTGTCTTGTAGGTTATGAGCCTTATTTTACACTTTGTGCAATATATCCGTTAAGCCATTTTCTGCTATTAAAGTGTCTGCTGAATGATTAAATGTATATGCGTGACATCCGCATTGAGTTTCTTTGCACGCTCAGCTCTGTGGACATTACCAGAGTGTGATAAGACAGTAGGTTTTGACAGCCTTTTGCAAGAATGTGCATAATATTCCATTGAGACTCGGTTTAATGGAGGATATGACTCAGGGGGGCATCTGGAACTACCAAACAAAAGCACATTCGATTCCCTTCTCTCGAGACACATGAATATACAGTTCTTTTCATGGCCTATTCAAACCACAGCCACTACTGCTCAATAGGAAACATGAATGAACCACTGCAAAGACAATGATGGCTTTCAATAGGAAACTCTGTCAAGAAGATTCACACCTACACAACAAAGAGATTAGAGTCTCCTGGCTGACTTAGCCGCCATGGTTCTTAGCTAATTTGGGACTTTTCTTTTGTAATTGGTGCTGATTAATCCCTTGTTTTCACACGGACAAGCTAAGAACTAACAACAAACCCCACAAAGACAGGTTGTTCAGTTGTCACTGATATTAGAAACAAAAGTTTAAAAGGAAAAAAATCATGTTGCATCTTCTTGCGTCAGATGGAAAAGCGGCTGGATAGGAGTTGCTTTAGCATTCATCCCCAAAACACTAGCACTTCAAAAGTCAGGAGAAACAACGTTCCTGAATGATTGATCTCTTTTGGCATAAACATCTCTCTTTCTTTTCTTTGAAAAAGTGACTTTGTGGAGCAAAGACATAAAAATAGAAGGCCTTGTTTTAGCATCAGCGACTTAGCCAAAACACTGAAGGGGATTAAACGACCGAACGGAAGTAGATGATGAAAGTACTGGAAGAAAACAAGTCAGGGAGACGACTTCCAGAAAAGCCTGCATTTTTTTTCTGTGAAGTACCACTTTGATCTCATAGTGATCTGATACTTGATAATAATGATCATAGCCTTAAAGAAAATTTCACCTATAATTTCAACCAACATGAAAATGGTCCTTACTGAAAGGGATTAGCATATTTTGCTAAATATGCTCCCAAGCTTGTACACATTTTGGTAAAGAGATAATATTGGAGTATTCTTAAATACTGATTATAATATACAGTTAAGTTCTTATCAGTAGTGGTAAAATTTATTAGTGATCTAATTAACCCTGCTGTTGAAGTGGAAAGGACATCTTCCACTATTCCCTCCATTTACATTATAACATCTTGCTCAAGTACTCCGTATATATATAATATCAGTGCCACTACTGGCCTGAAAAAATGGATTGGACTTGACATATTTTCTAATTGGATTCACAGATATATTTTAGATTTTATGTTGAATGCCATGACAGAGGCTATAAGTTGAATACAGGACACTACTTGTCTTGTCGCAATAATAAATCAATAACAGGAGTGCACAGAGGGTTTTGTTACTGCACGGGTGTCAGAATCAGATCACAGAGGTGTCACAGTGATTATATGGTTTAGCTGTAGAATTTGTAAGTTTTGACCCCTTGCTATAATGATACTAGAGAAAAGTGAAACCTATCCTTAACTACTTTATGGGCTAAAGCCATATAAAGAATAAAAATAAAATAAAAACATTCAAAAAGAAATTCATTTGTATGATGAAAAAGCCAATTCATTGAAAATGAGTAAGGATGTGAAAGGCATTTGTCCTTGATGGAGCTGACTTTTGCTTGGTGGCAACTCCGTGAACTTTGACCTGTCAGCCAATACAGGCAATTTGCAAAACAACAGCGAACAAGATGGGCAGTCTTTGTTTACTATTTATAACTTTTGTCTCAAGTAAGAAGCCTCTAAGTGACATTGTTACATTTTTTTACAATAAAATTTTGTTTATTGTTGTTAGCACAGGTGGCACCTCTGTAGATCAGTATCATACACATTGACTCATTCATTCATTCATTCATTCACTTGCCAAACCATTTAAGTGAAGACAGGGTACACCCTGAACAGCTTGCTAAACCGTTGCAGGGCCAACACCCATACAACCATTTACACTCGTACCTAGAGGCAATTTGGAAAATACAATTGGTCCAATGTGCATGTCTTATGATTGTCGGAGGAAACTGGAGTACCCAAAGGAAACCCATGCAAGCACAGGGAGAACATGCAAACTCCACACAGAAATACCTTCGCCAAGACCAGGACTTGAAGCCAGGACCTTCTTGCTGTGATGTGGACATGCTAACCACGACGCCACCATGCCGCCCAGTCTCATATTAATACCGAGTATTGGAGTGAATATCTAAATAATATTAAAAAGAGAAAACTCTCTTGAAATGTTCAGCTGCACTCTCATATTGTTTACGAGTCTCAGCTAGAGGTAAGGATTTGATGACGTACCTTTAAATTTTATGTCAGTGTAGCTCATAAAACCTCCAACAGCTACAAAGTAGTAAATAAAATGATCACTAGTTAAAATATGGCATAACGGCAGTCTGAGGTTGACATTTCCATGGGAATGTTCAGGAAAACAGGTAGATTGTATTGCCAACTAGTTAACGGAACATATAATTTCCAGTTTCATTGTGTTTTCGGTCAATCAAGCACCGACCTAAAGGATATAAAGACCACTACAACTCCTGACAAGCGGAATGCCTCATTCAGGTTTGTTGAACAGTGTTTTGATTGTTACGATGGTACAGTGAGCATTACAGATTGTACCTTTCCTACTTTTCCTACCTTGACGCTGTTTGATGAAACCAATTTCTCAGCTCATTAATTTTGTATTTCCCTCTTGAGGGAGGAAAAAAAATCATCTAACACCTCTATTATGTATGGTCAGTTATGATAAGGGTCTCAAGACAAATAACATGTCTTTGGATTTTAGGTCATAATGCCGTTGCGTCAGATGGTAGCAAGGAGGAGCGGGCAATAAATTCAGGTGCGTTTGTTTACTCTAGATCACCTTCCTGCGCATTCGCTCATGGGTATTCCTCAATCTCCAAATTCACTCAGTCAGTCAAGTACTCCATTTCAGCCTTTCAATAAATTTTTCATGCGTAAGAGCTTGTTGAACATTAAAATGATCCATATGAGCATGCACGGCTTCTCTGTTACCATTTGGGAAGACAGCAAGGAAGAAAGGGGGGGGAGGGGGGGTTGAGGCTAAGCTTTGACAGCAGTTTCGTTTCCTGTAATGCAGTGAAGTCAGGGGTATTTTTAAAAACCTGTGCTCCCTCCTGAGGATGAATCACCACGGGACCTATTTCTCAGAAGCATGTGCGGAGTCCAAAGCTCTAGCCAGTACAAGATAAAGAGCCAAACATCCCCAGCACTTACCTAGTGAGAGAGAAACAGTGAGAGACAGAGAGAAAGAAAGGGAAAGAGAGACAGAAATAAGCATAAATTTACATGAAAAGCAAATGGATTACTCTTTGAAATAAATGAAGAAGGGGGGAGAAAAATCCTCCTTGTGCAGTTTATACGCTCACAAGATCGTCACATATGGCAGCCATATGCCTGTGTGTAGATTTGGACAGCTTGAGCAACATTGGTTACGCATTTCAGGTGATTTTCAGGAGCTATTCATGCTTAAAAGGAGATTACGCTTTAGAGAGCTTCTGCTAAATGAAAAGTAAACCTAAACCTCTCCCTGAAGTAAGTGGTGCTGTTAGCATGCTGGCATGGCATCTGGGTTAAAATCAGTAAACATCCAGCTTTGAGCCTCTCAACCTCAGCAGCGATCAGGCCTTTTGTTGGCTCTGCCATTAGCTGAGCTAACAAACTTCAGGGGGTGAGCGGAGAAGAAGAAGAAGGAGAAGGAGGGGGGGAAAAAAGAAAGGTGTTTGCTGTTAGCAAGCTGTTGCTGAGCCACGCCAAATCTCCAACAGCTACTTCTACTTCACCACCTTCACTCTTCCAAACGATGTTTACTGTTGTGCAACAGAAGGAAAGTGGCTGACGCAAGTCCTTCAGAGTGATGCAGGATTAAAATACAAAGCCAGAAAATCTATTTACACACATAAGGAATAAATAAAATTATTCAAATTACTCAGGGGTACGAGCTTCGATTTCAGTACAGCATTCAGTATTTTAAAGAGTTAATTGCGCAGAACAAGGTTAAAATGTACCCATTAAAGAAATGAAACTCACTGTCTACATGGATAAAGGAGTGACTTCAGCCAAAATAATGCACTTATGCACAATATTCTGCAGTGGTCACCGCAGTAAGACTTTTTCTTTTATACTGTGTACTGATGTGGAAAGCAGCTTAAAACTAAGCCATCGTTCTGTCCAAAAAGCCAACAAAACATGGAAAGATTAATGACAAAGACTTTATATAAATTAAGTTTAATATTCTGGTCCATGAAACACTCACTGACCATAAACAAGGACATCTCGCAGCGATTCATTACAATCCAAAGGGCGATTAAATTCAAATTTTCATGTCAGAATACAGTACAATTGTCAGTTGCACGCCAGCCACATTTCCTGACGTCCAACCCAATTAATTTAGTCATTTATTTTTCACTTCCTGTCTAGTAGCTTACAGCAACATGGAATTAACTGCAAAAGCAGACTTCGAATAATAAGAACTTAATTACTCACTTGGCAAATACCCCAAAAAAAAAGCAAAGAAAAACAAATGGAACTGATAGATCTATATACATGCGGGTGTTAAGCTTGACTCAAGCCATGTCTCAAATTATTGGAGCTGCAGAATAAATGTCTAGGGTCATTAGCAACACCAGAATTCAATTCAGGGTTTATACACATCCAATTGTGGATGTATTCGGCAAATCCTTGAGTGTTATAAGTCCACGGACACATAAGCCATTAAAATACACATTTATGTCGCTTTCACCTCATGTTCGATTTACAAGGATACCGCCTGAACTTAAGCAGGTTTCGGCTCAGTTTATTTGCACCATCACCTTGAAAAGAGGTTCTTTGCCACTGCTGCTGCTGTGTGCTTAAGAAACATGGGAGGAAAGTCAAACATAAAACATAGAAGCCTTGATAGAAATAATCAGAGGTGTACTAACCAATCCCACGATTAAGTTTTATACTTATATAGCAGCCGTAGCCTAATGGTTAGAGAAGCAGGTTTGGGACCTGAAGGAAAAATGTGTGGCGGTGGGGGGAGTGAGCCGTACCTTCCCTTCGTCCACCTTCATGGTAGAAGTGCCCTTGAGCAAGGCACCTAACCCCAAACTGCTCTCCGGGCGCTGCAATGTGTGGCAACCCACTGCTCCGAGTGTGTGTGCTCACTGTTTATGTGTGTGTGTGTGTGTGTGTGTGTGTGTGTGTGTGTGTGTGTG
>JBCNYH010000026.1:9943930-9965824 GCA_039654325.1 Tandanus tandanus
TGAGGCACCGCACATTTCCACGGACATTTCACTCTTGATACATCTGAACTTTGCCGTGGGAAAGGACGTACGCAACGCTTTTGTGCGTACGCACCCTTTGTACATGAGGCCCCTGGTCTCTCTATGATCAGTATAAAATAGTATGCATTCTTAGAACTGTGTGATCTGATCTCTGTGAACAAAATTGCATTATGGTGATAATGATGCAAAGGTATTTCATACAAAAGTGCTGTATGTTTCAGTTACTTTGGGTAACAAGCTCTAACAGGAAAATTGTTGTGGTTAGAATGTCTGCCTCACAGCTAGAAGGTACTGGGTTTGAATCCCGAAAGTGGAGCGTGGCGCTGGCTGTGTGTAGTCTGCATTTAATTCCTGTGCTTGCGTGGGCTTCTTCTGGGTACTTTGTTTTCTTCTCACAATCCAAAGACATGCACATTGCTAACTGGTGATTTCAAATTGCCTGTAGGTGTGGGTGTGAGTGTGAAAAGTTGTGTGCATGTTGGCCCTGCGATGGACTGGTGAACTACTCAAGGTGTACCCCATCTTTGCCCAACGTCAGCTGAGAAAGCCTCCAGCTTAACCCTAATAGGATTAAGCAGTTCAGAAAATGAATAAATGAATAAATAAATGAACGAATGAATGTCCATACCATTATAGAAAACAGGCTTATATATAAAAAATGAAACAAAGAAGGCTATTTTCGTGTTATATAAAAGGTAGAGCTGGAATGAAGCTGGCTGTCCTTTCTACTTCAATCAATACGAAAGCCTTGAGCACCTTAAAGCTTTAAAATGAGCTCTTCTTCATTACCACACTTCACTTAAGATCTCAAACTACACCAGTAACAGTAACTATAAATGGATAAAAAAGTACATGCTATTCTCGAATAAATAATGTATAAAAGTAACAACACTTTCGGACAAATTGTTACTGGAAAGGAATGAACTCCAGGGTTGAACAAACAACTCTGCGTTCTAGTGGGCTGCATTATACACCCATTGCTGATTACTTTCCTTCAATAACATTGCCCATCATGTTTCATTTCAATACACATTTTGTGTATGTATAGCAGATATAGTCTAGCATATACACTGCCTGGCCAAAAATTAATAAATAAATTCAAAAAATTTTAAATTTTTAAATGTAAAAAATCTATAATTTTTTTGGATCGCCTTTAACCTTGATTATGGCACATAATCACCATGGCATTGTTTGACAAACGTAAGCAACATTACCTTTATTTCCATCCAGATCTGGGTTTATTTTTCACCAAACTCTTGAACTGATGATGGAAAAATTTAACCACTCCATAAAGTCTTCTCCAGCACATCCCAAAGACTTTCAATAGGGTTAAAGTCAAAACTCCTTGGTGCTAGTTGACGCTTCCTAAACCACTCTTTCACTGTTTGAGCCCCAATTTTGTATCCACGCCATCAGAGAAGAAAAACAAGATGGTAGAACCTGGTTATTCAGTACATTCGGATCATCAACTGACTTCATTTTATTGGCACATTATGTTGCTGAGCGTTGACCTGACCAATTGAAGCAGCAATTTCACACTATAAGCAAGGCTAAAGGTGGTCCTACAAAATATAAGAGTGTGTGACTTGTGGTAATTTTCTATTATTTATTTGTCACATACAAAATCATACACAGTACAACATGTAGTGAAATGCTTGTGCCGACTGTCCTATGTTTGAATAAGAATAAAGAATATCAATATCAAGAAGAACAGGACTCAACAGTGGCAGTTTGGTGGTGCTGCGGCATGAACCCCAGGTCTTCTGATCAGTAATCTAGAACCTTAACCATTGACCTGACATTGCACTGTTATAATAACTTGCACTCTTCTGGGAAGGCTTTCAACTAGATTTTGGAGTGTGGGATTAAAGCTCATTCAGCCAGAAGAGCAATGGTGAGTTCAGACACAGAAGAATGTCACATCATGTTGCTGAGCCTTGACCTAACCAATGGTGATTATGCACCATAATCAAGGCTAAAGGCGGTCCAACATTAGAGTGCAGAACTTTTTTTTCCTTTGGCCGGGCAGTGTAGTACAGCAAATGTAGCTCTAGCTGAGCTTTTTTTCTCTGATATTTTCCAATAATGCCTTTGCACAGCAAAATCAACCTTAACATTTAATATCCAATGGCGTAAACAAAACCAAATTGAAAGCATGCTATTCTCTCTTCAAGGTAGTTTGGATCAACTCTTTTATATGTGCAAGGACAAACCTCCGAGGCTGGCTTGAGCCCCGACCTCTTGGCTGTTGTGCATAATATTTGGATTAATATAATCTCTTGGTAGCTCTCAATGCAAAGAACTACCGAACCCTGACGCATTCTTGTCTTAAACATGATCTACCTGCTTTGTTCAAAAGAAGAATGTGTTTTAGACGAACATGATTATGGATATTGTGGCATTATAATGAGAGGAAAAGCCTTAAAGTTGTATTGGTCGTGGGAAGAGGAGTGGGAATTGAATGGGGAATGGAGGCTGCCTTTTTTTTTTTTTTTAACCACTTAGCACTCAAATTGGTGAACACAAGACTGTCATTTAAAGTTCTAGGCTATGGCTCTTTCAAAAGCAAGCTCAATATGCAAAGCTTTTTAAATTAAAGCTTTCAGCGTTAGTCAAAACTTTCTGTGGCATGATAATGCTTTAAACTAAGCCACTTATTTCCCTGTGCTTTTGGGACCCAATTAGAAAATAATATTAATAATCCACATTGCATTTGCACTCCACATAAAGGATGATATGCTTCCCCTCCCCCACCCTCAGCACTAGGCACATCACATTCACACGCACCATCAAGTTTTATGGATTAATCCAAGAATGCGGGAAATAAAACAACATCCTAATCAGCTTTCCTAATTTCAACATGATTGTCCTCCACGGAGGTACACGCACCAGTTCAGGAGGATTGCATGGACTCCAGAGGGTATTAAAATAAAAATTAATTCTCAACAGTTTCAGACCAGGCCGCCTTCTTAATTCTGAAGGTTAACAAAAATAATCTTGTGCAAACACACACAGAGTGTGTGTGTGTATATATATATATATATATATACATACATACATACATACATACATACATATATATGTATGTATGTATGTATGTATGTTTGTATGCTCATTTGATTTGAAACTCAAGTGGTGCAAGTTGGGGTTGGGCTACTAACATACCTTTGTACCACCTCTCCTGCCTCACTAACTTTCATGTGTACAAATGATAAAAAATAAAGATACCCGTGTGACCACTTGAAACCCCTCAGCCGATGGTGTATCTTAATTACGGCTGCTTAATCTTGTTACTTAAAGTAATACAAATACATATATACAAGAGGAGCGCATAGTGAGTGCACACTGTTGAAGGAGCACATCTGGATGAAACACAATGCAAACATGACAGGAACACAAAGTGAGTGCACACTGCTAATGCAGTACACAATCTTGTTATTGGAATCACACAATGCAAACGTAACTATTAATAGTAAGTAATTAAAGTGTTATAATTACTGTAATGATTAACACATAATTTTTATTTGTAACACATAACAACATTTAAATAGGTGTCTAAAGGCTGCAAAGATACATCTGGTGTCCCAATTTCAGAACAACTGGTCAATTATTAGACATTATCAGAAGGACAGACAGACAGGTAGACAGACAGACAGACGCCAAAGGCAACGGCAATACCCCGTTCGGCCAAGTATGGCTGAGGGTAAAAACTGTATTGAATTAAATTTCATGCATACAAATAATAATTTGATTATCTTTAACCTTTTTTTTATTTATCTGTTAAATGTAGGAGGATTTTTGGGTCACCCTGTATATATATATATATGCATGTATGTATATTTTTTGGATGCCAATAGAATGTTACCTCTGTCGAAATGAAATTATATTACCATTCTCCTTTTTTTAGAACTAATTCAATCTAATTGCAAATTTAATTTAAAAATCTAACAAACGAAATAAATCAGACGATGAGCTTTACAGCTGCAAGGGCTCTCTAGACAAGGTGATGGATTGGACTCCCATTATTCGAGATTTGTTATTCAATAAATCATTGATGTGTTCTATGAATAACTGGAGTGACGGTCCAGGAACAAGGGCCGGACTGTTTAGGCTGCTGACACAGCAGGATGGTACACGTGTCCGCATGTGCATACACACTATGTATATGTGTCTTAAACAGATCTGACAAGCATGATTTATGGCAACACAGGTCTCCAGTCACAGATTTTTCGCAGATGATGCCACATACTGACTGATAACCTATACGGACTGATAACCTATACGGCCTGCAAAACAGATATGTGGGTTCCAAACAAGATCCTGAATTTTATTATTATTATTATTATTATTATTATTATTATTATTATATTATATAATAATAATAATAATAATAATAATAATAATAATAATAATAATAACAATAATAATAATAATAGCCATGCAATAAACTGGCAAGCTGTTCAGGGATTGCCTTGCCTCTCGCCCAAAGTCAGCTGGAATGGGCTGCAACCTCCCTGCAACCTTAATAAAACGCAGTTCAGAAAATAAAAGGAAGAACTGGATAATAATAATAATAATAATAGCCCTGTGAAGGCCTGGCGAGCTGTCCAGGGTGTACTCTGCCCTCGCCCAGAGTCGGCTGAGATGAGCGCCAGCCTCCCCGCGACCCTAATTTAGATAAAGCGGTACAGAAAATGAGTGGATGAATGAATAATAATAATGATAATAATAATAATAATAATGATGATAACGATAATAATAATAATACTAGAAATAATAATAATGATAATAATAATAATAATAATAATAATAATAATAATGATAGTTTAAGTTTTAAAATTGTTCTGCATCTCTTATTGATGTCACATGTCTTATATAATGTCTCTGAGATTCCAAGCACCAACTGAGTCAATTTTGATCCATCCAAGCATTCAAACAGTTCACAAAACTTTAAGTATGACATTCCTCAGATCAGAAGATTCTTGTTTTGCAGAACTACAGGTTTAGCATAAGTTCAAGGATCGTTTGTCTCGACAACAACATGTCAACAGCAGAACTGAAAATTTCTAATGCCTGCACGCGGAGTGTAAGAACTCTTTGAATGAGTAACGGCATTAAAAACAGAGAGCGCATAAGACGGATCTGACTACCAGTTGATCAAGGCTGCTTTCATCCTCTCTCTTGCTGCTGTCCATAGCTCTGCCTTAAGGCTGTAAGATGCAGCGCTGTGGGAGCAGGGCGTCTCCCTAGCAACAGAGCGTCTAAAGTGGCACAAAGCATTTTCGTCAACCTGGATCTAAAGAAATGGCTTCCTGAGTCTCCACCCAACTCAGAACCACTGTTCACACCTGGGATTAACATAAAGCCTGGACGATCCATGTGTACATGGATAGGTCCAATTACTCACACCACCAGCGGACATGGTATGGGACACATGCAGGGTAGTGTATTTTATAAATTTTATTTTATTCCTATCAATGTCCTGTTTCTATTCCAAATTAATAAAAAAGAGGTAAAATGTTCATGTGCCAAAATAGTATATACCTTTCTCACTATTGTAATGTTAGCTACCTATATGCATACTAGCTCATATGTCAACAAATAGACATAGTTCCATACTAGTCATAAGAACAATAAGAGTATGTGGGATGTAAGAATATTCAATATGTATTTAACAATGGTGCAGAGTTACCCAGGTGACTAAATCCATATTATGTGAAGATACTACACTACACTTACAGCAGGTTATATGATGATCAAGCTGGAGCCTCTAAATAACCAAAGAATAAACATTTTAACAGGGAAGAAATACAAAAAATGGTGGAGCGATCCGAACACAAATGTAACACCTTTTTTTAACCCTCTTTAAAAGTTTTAATATATACAACACAGAAACTAAAAAAGTTCATATTTAAATATTTTAACCATGTCACTCTAGCAGTATTGTGTTTCAATGAGATTTTTATGGTTTACTTTTCCATTTTGAAGCGTGATGATAATGACATTGCTTGCTAGAAGTGACCATGACAAACTGTGAGTGTATTTTCAAGCACTATCCACTCAGAATAATGACTTTTAATCCCAAGATAATGGACCAATCACACTGTGCCATTCCTGTGTAGCATATACTAATGAAATAGAATTAAACTCATCCAACGTCTAAAACTTTAAACAGAAAAACCAACATGAACACAAACACAAATGGAAAAGTAATATTCTATGAGAGATGTTTTCTATCCCAAAGTGACAGCACATTGCTGCAGAGTCCCTCGGCACACTGACTAATATAAAAAGTATCAGCTACACCTGAACCACTCTGACAAAAAAACAGCCTCACTGAGCACAACCTGGCCTTAGAAACAGGCTGATGTAAGAAATCACTGACCTGTCGAGAGAAATCTGTACTTCCTCTGTGAAAATTTCAAACATTTAGCTGGAACATTCTAGCTAAAATGTCAGATAATGCCACATTTAATCGTATGTATTCCCATTAGTGACAAGTTGTTCATGCTGTTTGGAGAAAAAAAGGTAATGGTTTAATAATAAAAGAAATATTTATATACCTGCCTGCCCTAGTATGAGTCCAACATCAAATGGAACTGGGTGGACTCACCCTCAAGCCACAATGGATAAGCGGCATAAAAAATGGATGGATGGATGGATGGATGGATAGATAGTTTAAAATATTCTGTGTACTGAATTGATGATCATTTTAAATAACATATAGTATTCAAGAAGAGTAACATGTAATCTGTATGTTCTTTAAAGTGAAATATGACTCGAAGGTGAAACAGCTTTGGACTGTATGTGTCGTTAAACTGAGGAGCTGCTGTATACACCCAACGAATCATGAAAGTTCTTGTGCTAATATTACTGAAAGACAGAATTCTTCAATATGAGTGTGATAAAATGCCAGACTGAAAAAAATTAAATCCCTTCATCAAAAAATATGTGAATGAGCCAGGTCTGAAATTTGATGTGAAGAGTCCTTCAACAAAATAATGCTAACCAACGCACAAAGCTAACTGTAACCCTTGCTTCTGTCACAGTGAAGAGGACGGTGAAGAAAACACAACCACAAAAAAAAAAGTGATGAATATTTCATATCTCTCCCTCTCTTTTTTGTTTTAAGTTTCCAAAATGTTATTCTGTCACTGAATCTGCTAGTCTGCTAGTCAGGTCATGCTAAGTTCATCCCAAAACCTAGCTCCCACACAAATCTAAAATATGTCAACAGCTCTTGGATTTAAACAAAATAAATAATATATATAATAATAAAATATATAATCAGTTTCAACAGCTAACCAACTAACGTATTTAGAAATGAAGTAAGCGAGATCTGCCAGGCGTGCATTGTACACAAAAGCATACATTGCATGATAACTCAGTTGGAATTAATGCTAGTGAAATTGATACAATCTCTATAGCAGTGTATAATATAGCGCTACAGCTTTACCAACATGTTTTAAACATAATCACGTCTGAATTCTTGGATATGAATGATCATTATAGGGGCTTAATTGTCTACAACATTAGTTTTTACAGTAAGTTTACTTCTACAACACAAAGAAATTGTTAATTTCCATAGTAAGAACATACACGTGGGCCTCTATGGCTAACACTCCAAATAAATAGATTTAAAAAACCATTTACAGATGTTTTGCTACAGTAAAAGTGCTTTTAATATTGGAAAACAAATAATGTATTTTTCATGAGTTTGTGCTCCATGAGTGAATTAATTTTGTCAATATGAAATTAATTTAAAAGTAGGCTCACACAATATTGACATTGTTCCCAATCTTTACTGATGTTCCCGATCTTTGAGAATGTTTCAGCATGTTCAAAATATATAAAACATCGGCTAAGATCGGTACAACATCGGTACAATATCGATAAAGACGGATACATCAGTAAACATCAATAAGGATCAGTGCAACATTGCTAAAGATCAGTAAAAATCGGTAAAACATTCGGAGCAAAAATTGGGACACAACGGCCTAACATTGGTATTGACTGAGCCTTCCATAAATCAATCATTCAATCAATTAATCAGTTAAAATGAATAACTTAATCAAATGGAGTTTTGTCTAGCTACAGTATATGCACCACTGGCCAAAGAAAAGTCATATGTTAAATATTTCTTTGGACTGCCTTTAGCTTTTATAATGGTGCATGTTTACTATAGCATTGTTTATGCCAAGCAATCTAATGCAATGTCACAACATACTTTAGTACTACAAGTTTTTTATTTTATTTATGCCAACCCCTTGTATTAATGACAGAAGAGTCAAACCACGGCCCTGCAATGGTCTGGCAAGCTGTTCAGGCTGTACCCCGTCCTCGCCCAAAGGTGGCTGAGATGGTCGCCAGCCTCCTCGCGGCCCTAATTAGGATTAAGCAGCTTAGAGAAGGAATGAATGAATGAGTCAAACCACTCAATAAAGTTCCTTGTAGTTCTGGTCAGGACTGTATGGTGTTCAGGTCATGTGTGAAAATCACTCCTCCACTTTGCAACTTATGTTTTAGTCAGGTAGTGTAATTTTAATGTTGCAGGGAAGGAAGCTATTAATCTGATACACAGATTATCAATGCCTTGCATTATCAAAATGAAAACACAAACTGGGCTGAGTTAAATTGGATTTGTATATTATCCTTTTAGATAACTGGATAAAATATTTTCAGACACCATCTGCACAATTGCCTTCACCTGAGAAGTTCCAGCAGTTAACAAGTTGCATTCAGCCACCCTCTTGTGCATACCAGATGCTCTTAATGACGAATTTATTTGCAGAGTCAACTGTGCTTGTTTTCATTTATAGCAAATTATAAAACTTAATTAGCTGAGCTCCTGAGCAAAGCCCCATAGGCATGAAGCATGATTTCAATGTATGTGCCATGTCCATTCGTGCTAGCCCCAGAGCTGACTTAATGCTGATTGGCGCCAGAATAAATAAGGAGTTTTGTCACTATGTTTTTTTGTCTATGATTGGTGCAAAAACACACCAAGTTTCTTTAGATGACTCAAAGAACTGAGCTCAATGCACACATTTACACTTTATGTAGTGTAGACATGTCATATTTTTCTACATCAACACTCAAACACATAATTTTCAAGGTTTTTTTGGGGGGGCTCACAGTGCAGAGATGCATGCTGGGAGTATGGGCATTTGAGAACTGATGGTGTTCTGATTGGTTCTCTGCGTGATGATGTTATCAGTACTTTCACACACACACACACACACACACACACACACACACACACACACACACACACACACACTCTCTTTGCAGCAACACCGAACATGAACTCGTTCAACGGACAATAAAACTAACAAACCAGGTGATATAAACAAATGTGGATCAGCTAATGAGAGGTGGTGAACAGACAACTCACTGTTAACCTCAATGACACAGACCACGCATCCAATAGGGTTAGTTATTTAGAATTATTTAGAATTTCATTGCCGGTAGTGATGTCAGATTGTTACCTGTATATGACAACAAAAAAACTTGAAACTTATGGCTGCCGTAGCAAATCAGCACCAACAAGCATGGCAAAAAAGCTAGATATCAACAATTTACTGTCAGTTACTGACACTTTACTTTTTCAATTATTTCTCAGCAACTATGAGACCTAGAAATTTTAGGGCTAATTTTGTTACTCTCCTGCTCCGAAAACTAACCATAATATTGCTGTCATCCTTAATTCTTTACCTGTGTGTGTCTCAATACTGTTAAATGTTTATAAACGTTGCACTACTTATTGTACAAATGAGTTCCAAGTTCATAAAAAACATTCTAAACGAATTAAATATCAGAAATTGTATTTTAAATATAGTTAATAAATTGATTCTAAAAAAAACTAACTACAGAAAATTAGCAATACCGTACGAACAGTATAGTATACAGTGTGTGTCGTGTACAATATACAGTGTTGAACCATACCATCATTAGAAATATTTATCAGGAGTGCCGCCTTAGGGACCAAACATAGTGTAACTCCCAGATGTATGAGGACATGCTTCCCAGCTAGCCTTTGATATGAATGTCCCTTTAGAGGCCACCCAGTCAGCCTCTGGCATGAGCTCATCTGTAGAAGCCACCCCAACAGTCTATGGCACTGGTTGGTCTGAGGAGGGTGCCCTGTCAACCTCTGGCATTGGCTAAGCTGGTGAGACCACACTGTTGGCCTCTGGCATTGGCTGAGCTGGCAAGGTCACCCTGTCAGTGTCTGGCAATGGCTTTGCTGGTGAGGTCGCTCCATCAGCCCCTGGCTGTGCTGGTAAGGCCACGCCATCAGCCTCTGGTGTTGGCTGAGCTGGTGAGGCCACCCCGCTGGCTTGTGGCATTGGCTGGTGAGATGACCTGTCAGCCTCTAGCATAAATTGCACTGGGGAGGCCATTTCTTTGGCCTTTGGTTCGAGTCCCACTGCCTCACCACTGCCGGTATGCAGCCAACTAGGCCTGGCTGATACACAAGTTATAGTCTTTTCTTCCCCAGAAAGAAAAACAGACAAAAAAAAACCTTTTGAGGGAGCTCAGTCTCAAGCTGATCCATCTTGATCCTTTCAAGCTACCATTGGTTCTCCTGATCACTGATCTGCTTAGTCTGATTTAACATGATTTCAATACACTCCACTACAAACATGCTTCAGTCTAAAGTTCTGTCACAGTGCAGGAAATGCAGAGAATGTTATTCAGCGTAAAAACCCATGTGAACAAATGCTAGGACAATGTAACATTAACAAAAACTATGTATGATCTACACAAGCATGAAATATACATAAACATGGGAATGGACTCTCTTCGACAACAAATAATGACACTACTCTCACCAGATAGTAAATAAAAAGTGTTTTACATATGTGACATATAGTAGTGCCCATTGTGCATAAACATGCTCAGATGTTCGTGATCACATGACTTGGTGTGTGACATGTACATGTGGTATGCAGTGGCTGAGCACTGTAATTCCATGGCACTAACCTGACAAACATCCTTAACCTTCCACAGCCCTGTGATTCTGCCTCACTTCAAAACAAGACTCGCCAAGCCATCGCAGGTCCAATGAAAACAACCATCCACACTCACATCTAGGGGCAATTTGAAACAGCCAATTAACCTAATGTGCATGTTTTTAGATTGTGAGAAGAAATTGGAGTACCCAGAGGAAACCCACGGAAGCACGGAGAGAACATACCATCTCCACTCCCTTGCCGAGCCCGAGACTCGAACTCAGGGCCTTCTTGCTGTGAGGCAGATGTGCTAACCATTATGCCTCCATGCTGTCCATTCCCATATATTTCTTTAACAAAAAAGTCCTTACTCAAGTGGTTCTCTCGTGGTGTCCAGCCATGAATCCCCAAAAATGTAGGTTGAATTTCTCACCAGGCCCGGACTCCTCCTAAATCAGGCTAGAGCACCCTTAGTTTCACCCTACAGGGGATGCCCTGTACTGAAAACGATTTGTCTGTGTAATCTGCTACTGCTGCAAACATGTTAAATTGCTATCTCTGCTGCCTCTCATAACATGCTCATTTATCATGAAATACGGCTGTTCCACAGATAAACCTAAAGCTCTGCACTGAGGACATTACATGGAAACCAAAGCTGTATAACTGTAGAAATAAGTGTCTCAAATAAATCTGTGTGCTATATATGCCTTCTGAGGCATCATAATTGACATAAGTACATCACAGACTTTAAATAGCACTCATTTGTCAAACTGCTGAATCCTGTTAGGTGTTGTGGGGAGACCGGAACCTATCTGGAAGCCGACACTGGGCGAAGACAGGGTACACCCTGAACAGCTTGCCCGACCATTGCAGGGCCAACCATTCATGCTTACACCTAGGGGCAATTTGGAACAGCCATTTAGCCTAATGTCCATATCTTTGGACTGTGGGAGGAAAGTTCCCACACAAGCAAAGGGAAAACATATAAACTCAACACAGAAACACTCCAGCCCAGGACTCAAAACCAGGACCTTCCTGCTGTGATGCGGACATGCTAACCTTCACGCCACCATGCCGCCTGACTTTAAATGTTATCTCATATAATCTTGGCAATACTGACTTTATTTAAAAAGAAGATCATGGCCTATGCAGTGCTGATTAGATTTTCCTTTTCATCAAACTTTCCTTTTAGACACATTATCTTTTAACTTTTAATGGCAATGCAAGAAATGCTAATAAATACTGATTTATTTAGTCATTTTAGTGTTATATTTTTCATTACTGGCTTGTGTGTTTTTAAATGGTTGCTTAAAGGAGCAGTGCCATGGTTGTTGAAAGAAAATAGTGTAAATAACATCAGTGGGGTTAACAAAGAAGATATGATCATTTATATAGATGGAACATTGGTTTACAAAGGACACTCGACATTAATTAGGTTCGTACTAGGCTTGAACCCCTTGACCCATGAATTATTAAGCCAGGGCCTTAACCACTGAGCCACCACTGCTATGAAACTACCTAACACACCCCAAACCAAATGAACTAACATAAATAAACTAACATAGAGGAATCATCTTCATTTCATTTCATTTTCCAAGCCATTTATTAGGGTCGTGGGAAGGTTGGAGCCCATCCCAGCTGTCTCTAGATGAAGACGGGGTACACCCTAAATAGCTCACCAGATCATTGCAGGGCAACACATACCCAACCATGCACATTCACAATCACACCTACCATAGGGGCAATCGAGAAAATCCAGTTAGTCTAATGTGCATGCCCTTTGTACTGAAGGAGGAAACTGGAGTACCCAGAGGAAACCCATGTGTGCACAGTGAGGCAGAAGTGCTGATTACTATGCTACCATTCTGCCACAAAAGAATATTCTGGTTGTAATTCTGCAACTAAATCTGCTCTTGCAAATAATGGTTAATGTTTTGAGCTGTACTGAGGGAAAAAAAGTAGGCACAGAGAATGAATGCAATGAAAAGTAAGTAATAGGCCAGGTTAGACTACGGCATGTATCTGAGTCCTGGAGCCAGTGTCCCCGTGCAGAATGGCCTGTCTTCTCACATCCATCACCTCCTGCACATTTATAACCAGCCTCCACATTGCTTCAGCACAAGCTCTCTTGTTGCTCAATATGATTTTTATGACTGAATCCCTAGTGATTCAATTAAATGGACTTGTTCATGTCCACCAGTGAATAGTGTGGTATCACTACCATATTAAAATGCACTTGGGTAGGTTCCATTATTAACCAGTGGATCATATGATTTACAACAAATTTTAAAAAAATAAATACATTAAATAAAAGTCACAACAAAACGGTCTGCCCGAGTTAATTTATAAAACCGAACAGCGAGCAGTATTTCTGAAAACTACTCCAGACCTCCACTTAAGCCATCTCATCATGTAGCAGTGTGAAGTTTCACATAATATGCTGTAAATATGCATGGCGGCATTATGGGAGCCCTCATTCCATTCAAGTGCCGCCAAGGCGATGGCAGGAAAACAGCCCACCATTTCCCGCACTCATTAACAGAAGCTGAGAACGTGTGGGGGAAAAGTTCCTGAGAGTTAAAACCCTCCATCAAGCCATTTCGAAAGGAAGTGGGGTCACTTTCCAAGATAGACAGCTCTGGGGGAAAAGCTGCTCAGGGGTTAAAAAAAATGGAATCATATTCGCTATTCGACTGATCCTTCATTTTTTCACTATCTGATAAGGGCCATGGACTCTCTCGCTCTTCTTCGCAGCTTCTTTATGGAAATGCTATACTTCCTCTCCACATAGGCCCCTGCATCCTAGACAGATAAATGCAAGAGAGAGAGCCTGAATGAGCTTCTAGAAATTATCCGCCATCCATGCCAGCCAACCAATTACCATGACTAAGATAACCCCATTTTCCAGGCAAGGGGAATATAGAACAGTGACTATGGCTTTAACAGGACGGAGCAAGCCTATTAAAAGTCACTCACAGTTATTTTTTTGCCCTTGATATGCCATCCAACTGCCGTCTCCTCCTCCCCTCAACCCCCCCCCCCCCAATCGCTTCTCCACCCCCGTAAAAACACATTAACACCACCCTCACGCACGACGCCTGCTGAGAGAAAGTGACATTTCTCCTAACAGCGCTTCATTTACATCTTTTTCCCCCTACAGTATCTTTAAGTGATAACTGTAATTTCTTCTCCTCCTGGCTATAAGTCATGCTGCGCTGTTGAGATGAGGAGCTCGTGTTGTGGTGCGAAACTTCAGCCGCACGCTTACTGCTTTGATTTATTTCTCCTGCCTTGCTCTGACAAACTTCCTGATTTATGCTTTGTTTGTGAAGCTTTGCGGCTTCTCTACAGTGGAAGCACAGGATGTTCAGCCATCGCACATTGCACTCTCAAGGTATTCTCATTCAAATGGGCAAGAAGGGGATTAGCAAGCTAAACAGCTCCAGTAAACTTAAGTAGGACCTTTTTGTCTGTGTTTTCATGTGCCAACATTCTAAGCCTGGAGATGACTGATTTATTAGTCACTTACGTTAATCTTTCTAAAGTACTTTCATACCAGGGAAGCATCATTCTAATACCCAGCACACAAGTGACAAATTAAAGGAAAAGTCGACATAGTTAGGGGTTGAGCCACCAGAACCTCTTCAGTGCACCCTGGCTGTGTTTTTGGACAAATGAACAACAAACTTCCAAAATGATATTCCATCAGTTGGTGTTTTGATGATGGTGGTGGTTAGCGCTGTCTAAGATGTCACTCCAAAACGTCTCACAGCTGTACACAAGTTGTGGTCTGATGACTATGAAGACCAAAGCATATGATTTGCAGCATTTCCATCTCCATTACACCATCACGTGTCCCCCTTTGCCCTGTGGACAGGGACTGAGTCATCATGCAAGAGACGACTCCCACTACAATGGAAATGTTAAAGTTATAGGCATTCTGCCAGGAGAGTATTGTATTGTACTGATATGCAGTCATGCCTCTTCTAAGACACCAAATCATACAAGCCAAATAAATAAATGCCCTCTATAGCACAACTTTTCCCCTTAGATGCACTTAAACCAATCGTAGCCTAAAGCATTAGCTCAGTATCAAACTGGTATCGGAATTTAATATTTGATATTTGTTTTGTCTGATCCACTAATTAATTCACACTCTCCTTCCTTATACTTTATGCAAACACAAGTAGCTCAGTTAGCATCATTAATTTCATCTTCCATCATTTAACATTACTCACTCTCTCACTCACTTATTTGCCGAACCGGGCCAACACACACAACCATTCCCACTCACACTCCCACCCAGGGGCAATTTACAGCAGCCAATGAGCCTTATGTGCATGTCTTTGGACTGTGGGAGGAAACCGGGGGAAAACCTGGAGGAAACCCACACAAGCACGGGGAGAACATGCAAACCGCACAAAGAAATGCCCGAGCCTGGGATTCAAACCCAGGACCTTCTTGTTGTGAGGCGTGAGTGCTAACCACCACAACACTGTGCCGCCCCAATTATCTTACATTAGCTAGAGAAAAATAATTAAAAAACAAACAAACAGGACATCACAAGCCATAAATCACAACACAGCGACCCACTCCCATTCCAAAGTCTTCACATGTTCATGATTCTTCTTCCTCTTAATCCTTTATTAAAACCCTATCATGCATTGGTGCTTCCTGCTTGCGTATGTACTATGGCGTATCAAGATACACAGCAGTAAGAAAAAAACGTCACACTAATGCCAGCGTACATAGCTAATACTTTTGAATGCGTAACACAATCTTCTTGTAGGCCAGGGTGCAACGTTTGTTTAAGTCTTTGCTTAAAAATCCATAGCACATACGTAGCCGCTGTGATACATCATACATATGTCACGTGTACACTGTAAAAACTAAAGCTATGCAGCAGTCATGCAGGGGGAACGTTGCCTGAATACCTATTACGTTGTGCGAACGCTTTAGTTGACATAACAATACTGACAGCAAGCACGTCATAACAAACAACAATAAGTGCATGACTTGGCAGAGTGTGTATGAGCATTCAGGTTGTTAAAACGTAGGTATGTTTGTGGCCGTGTGTGTTGAGGTGTATCGTTCAATCCTGACTCCTCGTTACTGAAACCTGCGCTGGCCGCCAAAAACATCTTTTGACCGTGATTTGAAATGTGAACATGTTGACTGCTCCGGAACGAATGACACCAAATGCAGCATGTCCAACCCCCTTTTATAACCACCTGTGAAAGTGGCAGTTACACAGCAGCAACGTCACATGACAACATGCCAGGAAACAGTGACCTCTGCAGCAACGCATCATACGGCTTGCATGCACCTTGGTACACCACGTCCCTTGAACCACATACAAACCTTAGAAACACCAGAGAAACACCACAGAAATGACACACATACAGTGTGTACGTCGCAGAGTTTTAATTTTAGAAAAAATGCGCCTCATTTCTTGCCGTTTGACCCACGTAATGATTTTTTTTTAAAATAAGCCGCTCACCTGGGAAGATACAAGACGATGGTAGAATTAGTAGCTAATATCTCACCAGACTTTCACAATGCCAACACATACACAAAACCATTCACACTCACATGCACACCAAAATTTAATCTGGATTATCCAAATAGCCTTACGTCGTTGTATGAATGCCTTTGGACTGTAGAAGGAAACCTGAGTAACTGGAGGAAACCCACACAAGCATAGGGAGAACATACAAGCTTCATGCAGAAATGCCATTGCCAGGCACAATGCTCCAACCCAGGTCTTGCTGTGAGGCAGTAGTGCTAACCACCATGTCACACTGCCGCCCCCCAGCCCACCCACAATGTGCTTCATTCCACTAGTACCAAGACAAATTGCCAATGATTACGATAAAAAATCAAAGAATAACACACTACACTTTTTAATCTGTTCATAATTAGATTAAATGACATGGAATGTCCAAGTTAGTTTTGTATCACTTCCATTACAGCAGAGAGAAACAGTCGGCTACAGAGAATCTTAACAATGGGTTTATCTGCCAAGTCATTTGTCCTGGGATCTTCTGAGTTGTAAAAAAACAAAACTGTTCTGTATGGTGTTTTCCATTAACCTGAATGATGCACAATCTAAAATTGCAAACCAATACATGAGTAAGAGAAACACATAAAAAAAAAAAAAGCTTTTAAATATCACAGAAAAGTTCAGATGCTTTGTATGAGGTGGTTTTGCCAGGTGATTCAGCAGAGCAACATCTGGCAAAACTGCAAAAGTAACACATGTTTTTTGCATTTAAATGACATGAAATAGATCACCATGTCAACACTTATCAGGTCTTCGCCATCCCAGATGACTATCACAATAGAAGAACACGCAGCTTTATCATCACTGCGTGGATACACTAACCATTCACAATGTTTGCTCTCCCTTTATTCATCCCTTCCATACTTCACAAAGCTGCCATGGAAACCTGCCTGCTGATGTTTAGAAAATGCAAGTTACATAAATGTTACTACAGAAACAATAATGTTTAAAAAATAAATAAATAAATTATATAAGCAGTCAAGCCAGAATTACTGTCAGAGCTGCTGCAATTGAAAATTAATAGACACCTTCTGACCAAATCTGAAATTTCAACAGCACTGGGATTAAATAGCTGATATCAGTACTGTAAGTAAAAAAAATTATGCATGACTACCACATAAAAAATTTTAAAAAATCTATCAAAGAGATAAAAAAAAATCCTAATAGAGTGTCTTCAACATTCGCAGAAAGGCAAATAAGACATAAAGGTCTATTAGGCAGAGGCATACATTATAATATACGCAGCTTTGGACAGAGAGCCAACAGCTATTATTAAAAAGAGTGCGCCATTATACTGTAATTTTACTGTCATTTTCAACACTTTTAAACAAAAAAGCCTCTTCCCCCCAAACACTGCCTATTTGTGTGAAGCCTCTCTGCTGCCTCTGTGATTTCAGGCTGAATTTTCCTCCCTGCAGTATAGCAGTGTTCCAGCTTGCTCTCAAGGTTAAACGGGCCTACAGCTCTTAGAGGACTGTGGGACCTTTGCCAGCCCTGTAGATAAATAACCTGCACCAGATATGTAAACTCATTCATCTTCACTGGGTTCCACTGTAGCCTGTTTGCTCGGCGCTGTTGCGCTGATCTGCTTTGATTGGCATGCCTCCAAAAAGTCCCCGAGAAATCGGCAGAAGTGCACAAAAAAAGGGCCTGCTGTTGCTGTTTTTCCCCTCCATTCTCTACAAACAGTTAAAGTGCTTGGCTCATCACTCCAGAGCTTTGTTTGCAATGAGTATATTATGCCGCGCTCTACAGACACCATTACCTCGCATCTTAATGCGCAGGTTTCCATCAGAACGTGGCAGAATGAAAATGAGCAGGCTTCTGAGGCTGCAAGTTCGAACCTGCTGATCTTCAAGGCCGTGCAACGAGTGAGGATGCAAGCGTGCAGTTTTACTGAAAAGCTAGCATGACACTTTTGCATGATGGTGTGTTTAAAAATAAAAAAGAAAGAAAGAAAGAAAGAAAGAGAGAGAGACAAATTTTTAAGAAAGCCAGGTGTTAGGTCCAACAATGCACTGCTGCTGACTTATGGCTTGTATGTAATTTTAGAGCTTTTGAGTCAGAGAAAATAATCCTTGACTTTTTTTGTATTTTTTCAATCCTATACACAGCGATCCGACTTAAAGTGCGTGATCAACATAGGCAGGAAGCAGGTGCACACGATCAAGAACTGTGTATAAGGATAAAGATGTGTTAATGCCTTTTATGAGGTAATCTTCAACATTTAATGCTATTCACTGTAGAAATTAACAAAGATCTGTGAAATGGAACAATGAAATGTATAATGATATTAAAGAATGACAAGAATGAGGGAATGTGGTAGCCCAACTGGTGCTTTCCATTTGCTGTATCCTAATCTTCAGTCTCTGATGTGAGCCAGAACGATGTCTGCGGATGCAGCTGCAGGACTGGACGCCTGATAAATCCCACTCTCGCTGACAAAGCCGGATAATGGACAAGCGGTGGCATTAATAGTCCGCAAGTGGCAAGCGCCGCGTTATGCTTTAATTGAGAGTGCGGCGTGCATATAATAGTGGGAATAATACCACATATTGTTGAATGCTGTGGAATACTCATTTAGAAACAGAGGGGAAAGTGACAATGGCTGGAGATATGAATTCAGACATCAGCGGAGAGGCAAACAAAAAAAGCGGTTGAAGAAAAGTAATGGAACCGAGCAAATTATGCCAACATGTGAGATAAGTGGGAAAGTGGTTAAAATGCAAAGATTGAGCCTGGCGACAAAAGGAAAAACAAAAATCCATCTGTCATGCTTTTAATATGGATGGAATGTGAAAACGAGTGCAATATGTTTCCCAAAAGAAATGGCTAATGAAACAGACCTTTGTTGGATCACATTGTACATTTCTCAAGTTAATAAATAATCCGTTGCCATGTACAGAATAAGAATATGTATCACTGGCTTGTAAGGTGTTAGATCACATTTCCTGCTGCGTTTTCCACGCCTTAATAGGCCACTGGCTACTTAAAATACAGTGGCACTTGAATATTTATAAGCCCTTTAAATTCTTTTATATTTCTGCATAAATATGAGCAACATTTCAAATGTGTTCAGTCATAATATACACAAAGAAAAGACAAAGAGAGTCCACTAAAAAAAATTAAAAATTTTTTTATACTTGGTCATTTACTCATTGAGGGAATATGATCCAATTATTACATAACCGTGAGTGGCTAAAGAACGTGAGCCTTTGTTTTTACTATCTAATGTGACCCTCCTGTGTAGCAAAAACTGCAATGTAACATATCCGTTCATTGATCAGTTCGTAAAGTACAACGGTTCCTCCGTACAACCATCAAAGTCATGTTCTATGCTTTGCTCAGGAAGACCGTTATAAATAGGCTTGTTTATTTGTTAACCGTATATTTATATATTCTTTTTTGAACTTGAACTTGAACTTTAAGTTAAGAGAAAATTTACCATATAATATGCATGTAATGTTATCAGGATATCACATGGCCCTAGCCTCAGGGCAGTATAACAGACCTAAATGATGGTCCAACACCCTATTTCACAAATGGGATAAGGTTCTTATCCTGGAATACAGTGTTTTCTTTTCTCTACTAAATGAAATGATGCTTTTTATTTAAACCAGAAAGTTCCATTTTGGTCTCAACCTTCTACAATATATTTTTCAGTAGCCTTCTCGCTTCTCCACGTGAATGATACTTAGCAAACTTGGCAGCAGTATTCTTTTGGAAAGCATTGATTTTTTCGTTGCAGCCCTGCCATGCACTCAGTTATTGTTCGGTGTTATCCAGATGGAGGACATGAACATTAGGATTAGCCAATGGGAGACAGGCTGCTTAAAAGTTACCACGGCTTCCTTTGTGACCTTTGTCCTTTGTGGCCTATTACACACCTTCACTTTACCCTTGGAGTGATCTTTAATGGCTGACCACTCCTGGGGAACTGGGGAGAGTAGCAACGGTCCTGCATTTCCATTTCCAATACACAATTTGTCTTACTGTGAAATTGGTAGAGTCGAAACCCTTTAGAGATTTGTAGCCTTTTCCAGCCTGATAAGCATCAACAACTCTTTTTCTGAGTTTCTCAGAAATCTCCTTTGTTCATGCCAAGATACGCTTCCACAAACACATGTTATAAAGATCAGACTTTGATAGATCCCGGTTATTTGAACAAAACATGGTTCCCACTTACACCCGATTGTCATCCCACTGACTGAAAACAGGGGTGCATGGTGGTGCAATGGTTTCCACAGGCACAAGAAGCAAGAGGGGTTCTTGCGATAGATTGGCAACCTGGTCAGGGTTAACCCTTCCTCTCACCTGTAGTCGGCTGGAATTGGCTACAACTTCCTCGACAAACCTGATGGATAAACAGTAAAGATAACGGATGGATGGATGGATGAAAACACCTGACTGTACCTTTACCTTTGAAATTGGTTGCTAATCCTAAAGCTTTACACATTTTTCTCATTTATAGATATGTAAGATTGGATCTTTTTCCTTAATAAATAAATGACTAAGTGAAATGTGATTCTCCCTGTTGTTTGATTGGGTTCTAATTATTTAATTTTAAAAGATGTGAAAATCTCATGATGCTTGAGGTTCACATATTTATGTGGAAATATAAGAAAACTTTCTAAACGGCTCACAAACCTTAAAGCTCTGTTCTACGCAGAACAGCAAAACAATCCATATTTTCTTTCATTTAGACTTCTTTTAGTTTCTCAAAACCTTCATTTAACCCTTTCTGCCCTTAATTATCTGTACTGAAGTGCTTTGCTATAACCAGTTGTAAGAACTATTGACCTTGTTGGTATCCGTGTTGGAATTATGATAGATCAAATCACAAAGGGAGAAAGTTGAGAAAAGATTTACTGGAGAAACATTTTGAATAGCACAGTTTTCACACATAATAGAGACAGAGACCTTATTAAATAGGTAAAAGGTGAATTAGTTGCTGTAATCACTCTCCTGTAACGCTCGAAAGTTATCTCGACACACAAAGATTGCTTTCCCTTTCAGATAATGTTAACGTCTACTCAGTTATAGGTACACGGTAATTACTTTCCGCAGGAGTTAAGAAAGACATACACCCCTGCAATGATGAATTCTCAAAACATGAGACATATTACTTATTATTTATATATTTTTTTAAATTTATAATTTATTTATTTATTTGTTTATTTTTTTTAAAAATATTTTTTTTATGTTTATCATGTCTATGCAAAAACTGTACAACCGGTCAATCAAACGAATAGTTTCTCTGTGCTTAAAAAACATACGCATATATATATATGCATAGATAAAGGAAGAACATGCCATCTAGATGTTCCAAAACATTAAATTAGCCTAAGTATATAT
>JBCNYH010000026.1:9969599-9986318 GCA_039654325.1 Tandanus tandanus
AAGAAAAAAAAAAAACTTTGTTGTTTCATAATTTGATGAATTGATTTACTTAATCGTTAATTAACCAAGCGTGCCCTGGCCAAGATAGGTACCAGCACAGTTAACAAAGCATATAGCTATAGTCAGATATTCATCCACGCACAAAAAAAATTATATTGTACAAAATAAACGACACAATTCTGAGATTATTCAATATAATTAACAAAAAAAATCATTAAAATAAGAATGCTTGAATGACACAAGCAAAATAGCTACAGCTGCGTCTGTCTCCAAATTACTTAAAATCATTTCAAAAACATAAATTTTTTATCTTATTTATATTTTACATCTTATTTTTCTTTTTAACATAAAAAATTAATTAAATAAAATGGACTTGCTGTTATTAGAAGAAGGCCACTTCATAATGGTACCAGTAACATAATGAACAAGCTTCATCTATGTCTATTTTGTTGCATTTCATTCCTTACATCTTCAGCACGTGATATTATTTGTATTCTCTGATTTATTTTCCAGTGGTGCAGTGGTTCGCACTGTCATCTCACAGAAAGAAGGTACTGAGTTCGAACCTCATGGCTGAATGGGGCCTTTCTGTAGAGACTTTGAAAGTTCTCCCTCACTGGGTTTCCTCTTGGTGTCCGGTTTCCACCGACTATTCTAAGACATGCAGATTATGTTGTTTGTCTCTGTCTTAGCCATGCAATACACTGACAATCTGCTCCACCTCTCTTCTGAGGACAGCTGGGATTGGCTTCAGCACAATCCCCCACCCCAACCCCGCCCCCAGCCTCAGACGCTGATGGATAAGCAGTACAGATAATGGATGGACGGACTAATTATCCTCTGCGATGCCGCAGTGTTAACCTACGCCTTTGCTCTTAACTTAACCCATTACAGCTGTCAAACCGAAGTAAAAGTAATTCAATTAGCAAAGCTTTCTACCTTGCAAAAAACAACAACAAAAAAAAAACAGCATTATGTGCAGTTTGTCAACACTGTAACAGAGTACGTGCACTAAAATGTTGCAGTTGAAGGTCTCACAAAGCCTTGTGGGTAAATGTCGGGAGAATGGACTGCTGTTAGTGAGCCACAATATCCTAATGGAAGGTAAACAAACATCCAAGACAATGATATGGCCTTTTAAACACTACTTAATGCAACATACATTTGTATTGTGAGCATCTATGGCTGCATTCATCATACTGCCCTTTTGTGCCTAACCACAAACGAGAACAAAGACATAGGATAACGTGGTCTCTCCATAGCAACGCCACTCATCCTCCATGACTTGGAGGATTATCACTCATGGTATACTGTAGATGCAATGGATGTTAGGGCTCATGAAATTCCAGGGCAAGGGCATGGCGAACTCCCACAGTGCTTTTTTGTCCTGAATCTTGTGCTTGGACGTGAGCACACCCAGTGCTGCAGTAATGGGGGGAACAACACTCTCCCACATGATCAATTATCCTCCTTGTTTTCAAGCCACTTCAGCATGATGCTGTCTTTTCTGCACTATTCGTTGTCCTTCCGTCCTCCTCCAGTATTAATACCAATTTGATCATCTTTCTAGATCACCGTATAGAATGCACTCTGGCACCAGAATTAGATAGAGAGAGAGAAAGAGAGAGAGAGAGAGAGAGAGAGGGAGAGAGAGAGAGACAGAGAGGGAGTGAGAGAGAGAGAGGGAGAGAGAGAGAGCGAGAGAGAGAGAGAGAGAGAGAGAGAGAGAGAGAGAGAGAGAGAGAGGAAGGCCTGTGCGTCCCATTTTGCCACCGGCAGAATCCGACAGATTCTCATTCCCATCCTTGATTCTGCCTTGGATAGAGAAGTGAGATGTCAGACTAGCCGAGCCCTTTGATGACAAACCTTAGTGAATATTTAAAAGCTGGGGTAGAGAGCTTTTTTTCTAGACTTCTCTATTTGTACACAAGGAAAAAGCTGATATACCAGCAGGCATGCATAATCACACCCACACATTCTTTTTTTTCTTATCAGGAAAGGTGAAAATAAACAATGCACCTCGCACATGCAAGTATAAACTTCTACTTCTCTGCTCACGGATGTAAAACGGGGTGATAAAATAATTTGTGGTGCATTTTAACATCTTCAAGGTAAGTGTGGTTTGCGCTGCATGAACCGAACACTGATTTTCTTTTACTTGCATTTGAATCAACATTAAGGTAGGGTTTACGCTGAATTCTTTATTTTCTCATTACTTCCCAGTGTTGCTGAAAGCTCAACAACAGCAGCTCTGACAGCTGCAGATCCTGCTTGCCAAATTAATGTTTTCCTTCTGTTAAGTTGGCATTTCTATAGTGACACATTGCATAGGAATTTGGAAGGAGCCTCCAATTTCAGTGCTTAATATATAGACATAAAGCTGTAACTTTAAAACAGAGCTTTTAGACTCTGAAGTTTGTGATTTCTTGGTAACAAAGCACAATGTGTTGTCAGTCAGTTTATTTACTTAGTTACCTCTGCCAATTAGGTAATGTTTTCATTGGCATGGGTTTAACTGTAAGCAACTTCCTGTCCACACTTATTGACAGATCAATATGAAATTCTTAGAATGAGTACATGATCACCCAGGGGTTTTCCCATTACATTTTGGTAAGAATCGACACACTGATGATGTCACAAAAGAAATTAATAAAACAAAAACAAAATCCCTATTTCCTATAATGGGCAAAAAAAATTTCAATTTGTCAAAACACATTCAATTTGAGCAAAATTTGTTATGTATATACTGGATCAGAATCTTTGATGTCAGACAAAGTTTTATCCAGATCTGGTCTACATTGCACATTTGGCACCAATTTCAAACTGCTGTGGTATACTTCCCAGTTATTAGCAAACCACCTTCATTGATATCCGGACAAAATTTGGACACGTTGTTAATGTGTGATTTGAACAATCACTGTGTATGTACTGTAGTATCTGGAGTGCATCTAAAACAAATGCTCTCAGTTCAAGTTATTTGGAAGCAGGAAGGCCTTGAGCCACTTGCATCATTTGTATAGAATACTGCCTGCTGAGAAGCCTTCACCTGAAGGCAGCATACATGCGTCCTGGTTGTACTATATATTCCATGATTTATGTGATGTGCAATGCTCTGAATTAATCATTCACTACTACTTTGGCTTGGTATAATGTTCCTGATGTTTATGACAATTTTTATGATAGTCCCTAATCTTCTGTAAGCATGTTATCCCAGTGAGGGGTGGTGGATCTGGAAACAATCCCAGGAAGACTGGAAGAGAGGTGGGAAGACACCCTAGCACCAGTCTACCAAAATATGGACTTAAATTCTTACGCATTTATCCACCATTAGTGGCAATTTACAGCGGCCTGTTTACTTACCTGCCTGTTTTTTGGGAAGGTGGATGAAAGCATAAAACCCAATAGTGTCACGGATGAGCAAGGACTCATCACACAAGTGGGGAGTTTATTGGTGATTGGCAACACATATAGCAGGAAACGAAACAAACAAAGTTAAAAAAGCATACCTGATACATGGTAGCTGGCTAATAAGGCATGGGACTAAGTAAAACGGGTGCTAGGTGAAACAAATAAAAAGAACATGGCATAAACAGAACACCAGGAAACCAGAAAACAAAGTCAAACAAAGTCAACAGAATCAAGCTGTGGTCGCCCCTGGATGGCTTAGCACTCCACAGAATGGCAATGCAAGGGGAGTGGCTTAAATATACTTTCTGATTGTACTGGTGAACAAGTTTCAGGTAAATGTTGGGAAATGCAGTTTAGCAACAAATCCGGAAGTGGCTTCTCGTGCCGGTAGCAACCTCTCGTTGCATAGTGACGCTACAGGAGGAGCCTCATGCAGAAATGGGAAGAACATGAACAGAAAGATATCCAAGCTTAGGACTGAATCAGCGAGTGTGAAGCTGTCTCGCCTAACATTAGAAGTGCTACAAACTGTTAACTCAATTTAGAATCCCAAAAACTGCCACCAAACAGAGTCAGTGGGTTCCAATGTAATGTTGTAAGATAGTGCCTCCATTTTCTTTCACTGTTACTCAATTTAGCACAATTTCAGATCTCATTCACTTATTTGCTGAACCGCTTAACACAATTTGGGTCATGGGGAGGCTGGAGCCTATGTCAGCCATCATTGTCAAAAGCAGGGTATGCCCTGAACAGCTCGCCAGATAAACGCATAGGGCAAGACACACGCAACCATTCACACTCACACTTAAGGGGAATCTGGAACAGTTAATTAGCCTTATGTGCATGTCTTTGAACTGTAGGAGAAAATCAGAGTAACTGGAGGAAACCCAAGAAAGCACGGGGAGAACATGCAAACTCCACACAGATACGCTCTTGCCAAGCACGGGACTCAAACCCAAGACTTTCTTGCTGTAAAGCGGACATGCTAACCACTACACCACCATGCTGCCCACAAGAACTGCCGTAGTACTATGCTTGCAGTAAAAAAAAAGAATAAAGCCAGCATTGACACCCTAACCATCCTGATGGTTTACTTAATCACATTCCACAGACTGTTAACAGAACCAGCAGCTTATTCTGGGAGACAGATTTTCCAATTTAACGTTGTGGGAATAAAAGGTGTTGCATTTTGGTGTGTACATTACTGTCATTGAGAATGTGACCCTTAACAAAATTGCTATTGATCTGTTGAAGCAATCATGTTAACAAGTGAGAAGTCCTACCGGGCAGGTGTGCAAGCATTCCTGGGGTGTGTAATGATGTACAGTCCTTTTAGCTGCCAGTGTGTAATAACTAAACAATCGACATTCTGTACATTTTTGAAACCAAGTCCTGAGGTGAAAATACCTATCTGTTGCGCAACAAAAACTACCATTTGAGCACTAATTAGGATTTCAATCATGATGTTGGAAGCATTTTATTGGAAGATAAAATCTCAAGTGATGATGCTTGTGCCTATGGGTTGAATGTGGAGTACCAGGGAGGTGTCTCAGCTGCTTGGCAGGCTTTGACCACTTTTTTCCACCCTACTAATAATTTCCTACCCATAACAGTTCAGGTTCCAACTCTAGAGCAATTAGAAGTTTGCAGACTGAACCTTCTGCTCTCATTAACATTAACAGAGAACTATAAAATAGAGGGTAATCTGCAAAAGATTAGGTGGCTTCCCTTTATGATCCGGGTTTTCTGTTCCATTAACAAGTCTGTGATGGCTACACTATGGTCGGCGATCAATACAACGCTGTTATTGCTTAGGTTGCAGTCTCTCGAAAGGGCTTGAAGATGATAAATTTCGGCACCTGGCTGGCAGGCTAATTAAAATGTTTATATAGGACCTAGCTGTCCACTTTTACAGTATACAATCAAGACCAACCACAAACATTTGCTTTAAATACACTTGGCTTATGTGCTTATTTGCTTTAGATGTCTCTAAAGGATTTCTTGGGAATGTTACATATGTATTTTCTTCACAAACAGAAGGTGATACAACACCTGAGTGGAGAAATGATAAATTAATTAGCTATTCCACCAGGCAACTGGAGACTCTAAATTTAGTGTTACGGTTTCCTCTATTATAGAAAATTAAAATGATAGCTAATGCAATGTCAAATTATGGCCTGGTGGTTAGATAGTTATGTATTGTATGTATATTTGTCTGATATAGATCATGGTTTTTGCCTCTGTAGCAAAAAGTCAGAAAGTTGTTAGCCAATATTTGTCTCTGAGCTTAGTGTAGCTTTCCTGCTACAGAAATTATGGCACATATACAAATTACCTTGTACACTGAGCAAAACTCTCTGTGTGTAGTGTAGCTTCTTGTTCCAGCTACAGCACTAAATTGCCTCACAACACAGTGAAGTATGCAGTAAGGAGTATGTTTTCTTTCTTTCTCTGGTGTTGAAAAAACTGCTATAGGGGCATACAAACAGGCAGCGATGAGCAACAGGCAATTGCTTCATTGCTGAGTGACAAGCAACATATTTGTCACCATCTCTGGTTGCCTAGGTAACCCTCTGGCATGTTTTCCGCTTCCAGGTGTTTCTGATTAAGGCCATGAAAATTATCTAGCTAGTTCCAGTTCTAGTGTAGATTCATAAGCAGTTCACTAATAAATAGCTTATATTATCATTATCTTATATAAATTTGCCAGATATTACCTTATATTACCATTCTAAGTAGTTTATCATTGTCATCATTATTATTGCACAAGTATACAGCAGAGAACTACCAATCAGAATTTAAATGTATATAAATATATACTGATGGGAAATGTCAACCGTTTTGCAAATGTGGACCCAAGCATGTTTCCGGTTATTATCCTTGTAAATTTTTTGTGTGCAGTGGTAAAGAACAGGATATTTGAACAATAAAATGGCAATAATGAGCTGCTTTTCAGTGTTGATGTGGGCGGAATAATTAAACTCGAAAAATGTTTTGCGAACTCAGTGTTTGGCAGCGTCTGTCAATCAACACTTTTTAAGATCTGATTGGTAATTACTTAAATTGTGTTGCGTGAAAGTTCAGCTCAGGTTAACTCCCTACCTGCCCACTTTGCACCGCTTGAGAAAATTTCGCCTTGTCATTGCTCATTTCGCTGACTTTCATTGACTTTACATTGTCACTTGCCGCTCCTTGCTTTCTGTGTGCGTGCTCCATATCCCAGGGGACCATGCAACTATGATGAACTAAACGATTAAAATAAGCAAACTCCAAACAAGTGAGCTTGTGATAATCTTCTTGGTCCAACTACTGATTTGTTCACCCCTGCATATATACAGTATGTACACACAATGGTATTTGAAATCAATTTCAGTAAAACAAAAAAGAGAAGCTTTGTCATCATTCGGGACCAGGATGAAGAAAAATGAGTCACAAACATCATGTCACACTGTTAACAATTTAACCACAAGTAAGCATTTCACTTATTAACCATGAAGGGTGTAATGCGACAATGCATCAACTGTGCCATTAAGGACCAATATGTGGCTCAGTGGACACCCTCTATCTTAATTACAGCTGGTTATGAGAAGTATATACTTGGGATTTTGGAATAGAACAAAGTTAACAAAGGGATAAACTAGAAGCTAAGCTAAATAGGTCTGTCTTCACCTCTTGCTCTGACCCCCATACCAAAGTGTCCTTAAGTTTAAAGCGGTCAGACTAACCAACCTTTAAATATCAGCATCAGACCTCCAGAGAGCCTTTTTCCCCTCGCATTTATTTCAGGAATCCAGAATTCCCCATGCATGAGGAGATGGAGGCATGAAATATTAATAGCATGGGTAAGAACGTAAAGTGGCTTGTCCTTAGTCTTTAATTATACATATCCTTACAGAGAAGTTTTGTCTCACTACTCTTATATAACTGGAGAAATTCAAAGACAAGGCCCATGTACCATGTTCCGAACTTCAGGCCACCATTATTGACCATACAGTATTTGGAGTATCAAAGGTGCTTTGGTGTTGTAATGCCATTATAAAAAGATGCACACAAGACAGCCTTAAGGCACGATCAATCCCAGCTACACATCTTTAATATTCCTGTTTGATTCATGTGCTGGAGCTTCTGAGCATTAACAAACAAAATACCAACACTGAGGGGAACCTGTTTGTTAGAGGGACAGGATTCTTTGAAAGGAGGCCAATTAGAACATAGATGACAGGTTAGTTGCACTGGGGTGCTTTACTGGTTAACACAGCCATACTGTGAATTTAATGCTGTTTTATTCATTAATGAATAGCAACACAGAAAAACAACATCCAGAAGCAATTTAATTGACCTGTTTAAACGTGACAAGCAGTGCTCCTATGCCTTGAAAAAAAAGAAAAGATACAAAGCACAGGCTGGTGGACAGAATTTGATTGGGGTAATTATTTACACCACATTATGTGATGTATCATTGACCAGAGGTGTCCAATCTTATCCACAGAGGGCCAGTGTGGCTGCAGGTTTTTAATCCAACCCATCAGGAGCTACACCTGATTCCACCTATTTAATCAGTTCCTCTTGGCCATCAAGTGACTACCAGAAATCCAACTTGATCGGAATGAAATCTGCAGCCCCCTGGACACCCCATTAGACAAGTAATACTGTAGAATCCTTAATAGAGCCATAAACAGTCCAGATTCCAGTTTTTCTCTTTTTGCATGAAACCAACACCACAGGTTTATGTTTCATTTATTAATCTGATGATGAAACCTTTTTAAACTATGCCGTATCAATATACCGTAAAATAAAACCTTTTTTTTTTTTTCAACCTACACCCGATTTACAATTCTGTTTTCTAATCAATTAATCAAATATATTTTATTTAAATAAAATCATCACAGAGAAGAACATTTCTTGAATTAAGCCATTTTTGAGAACCTGGGCAGAACCGCTAGCCCTGTGCAGAATTTATGGGGCAATTGAAAAAACATGTGATGCATATAAAAAAAAAACAATAAATTGGAAACTTTATGGGCTCTGTGTTAATTAGCCAGTTTTAAAGTGAATCACGATTTTCATTTTACACATCCTCCTAAACCAAATTTTTAATTAAACAATAAAAAAATAAAAATAAATAAATATATATATATATATATATATTTGCCCAGCTCGACTCCAAATACTTGTCTACTAACAGTCCTACTAGGGATGCGGTGAAATTGGATCTCAGCCGACTCTAGCTGAAGGTGGGGTATACCCTGAACAGCAACACACACACAACCATTCTCACCAACTCACACCTAGGGGCAATTTGGAACAGTCAGTTATCCTAATGTGCATGTCTTTGGACTGTGGGACAAAACTGGAGTACCCAGAGAAAACCTACCCAAGCACGGGGAGAATAATGCAAACTCCACACAGAAATGCCCTCACTGTGTCCAGGTCTCAAACCCAGAACCGTCTTGCTGTGAGGCGGATGTGCTAACCACCCCACTGCTAATAAACTTTGATTAGATACAGCTGTAATGTATAGTGTTTGAAATGTTTATGGCATGATTAACCTAGCATAAAGATATCAATTTACAACATAGCTTTTTAATGAAATCTCTTTTTCAGCATTTATGATGTTGTCTTTATGAGCTACAAGAGAAAATGGCAGTATGAACAATTATGTGGTGTTCTGTGCGTTTGATAGCCATCGTATATGACAAAGTTATATACTCTAAAGCTGAGTGCAGCATCAGTGGAAGCAATAAAGCACATGTTTACAATAGTGATGGATTTTCACAAAGGGTTTAGGTGTAGTCCCCATCCATTGTTTGACAACCACAAAAATGTAATTACATACAGTATTCAGTGATATATAAAATATAGGCTACCAAATCCAATCCAATATTTTGAGATCAAGTCAGCACTAGCCTATACTGATAGTAGGACATCCCGTAACGCAGGCTAAGAAATAATAAAACATCATTCATTCATTTATCTTCAGGGTGTGCTTTACCCTGCTCAGGGTTAAGGGGGATCCGGAGACTATCCCAGTAACACTAACGACAGGGGAGTTCACCCCGGATGGAATTCAAGTTCATTGTAGAATAATACCTTAGAATCTTGTAAATATCAGCAAGTTATAAATATACAATTGAAAAATCCGTGACATGAAATCATATTCATTCATTCAGTGTACCACAAAACTAGTATCAGTCTTCATGTTTTAAGCAGGGAGATTGTTTCATGCTTATATTATTTATTCTGGTTTCTACTCAGCCATCACTCAAAATTCATTACAGCAGTGTCAGGGTGTCAGTCGGACGTTTCCACATAAACAAGAGAAGCTCCAATTTAAATAGACCAACCAGCAGATAGACAGACAGAAAGATAGACAGACAGGATTTATATTTGGGGGAAAAAACAGGGAGTTAAGCCCTTATAGGACGTATGAATATGTAGTTGTAGTAAGACTATCATTAATATATGTAATGGGATGTTTAATAGGGTGGCATGGTGGCGTGCTTAGTGCATAGTGTTTAACACACCCGCCACACAGCAAGAAGGTCCTGGGCTTGGTGAGGGCGTTTCTGTGTCTCCCTCTGCTTGCGTGGGTTTCCTCCAGGTACTCCAGTTTCCTCCCACAGTCTAAAGACATACACATTACACTAATTAGCTGTCCCAAATTACACAGTGTGAGTGTGAATGGTTGTGAGTGTGATGGCCCTGCAATGGTCTGGCGAGCTGTTCAGGGTTTGCCCAGAGTCGGCTGAGATACGCTCCAGCCTCCCAGCGACTCTAGTATGATTAAGCGGTTCAGGAAAAGGATGGATGGAATGGAAGTTTAATAGTAGAAAACTTTAACAAAAATATATATGAAAAAAGTATATAATGTCATTAAAATGCTGGAGCCCTCTGAATTTATTCAAATTTTTTAAATATAAATTTAGCATTCACAGAATTGTATACAACCATTTGTTACGCCCTTACGGTTTAATACACAAACACGTGATCTGCTGTGTTACAGTAGAATCGGTACTTTCCTTCTTTCCTCTCTGCAGTGAGAGGTTTTCCTTACGTTGAGAGCTTCTCCAGCTCATATTTGCATACAAAGCGGTGATAGGGGCATGTAAAGTGCTGGAGCCAATCAGTGCAATGTATGCAAAAAAATAAAATGAAATTTAAAAAAAACAAGCTCGAAACGAGAAAGCTCAAATTTCATTCTTTCAGTGCTACAATAGTAAGCACTAGTGAATCAGAGAAATGCGGTCTGTAATATCTGCTGTGAGGGAACATCGTATTCAAAAGTCAGTATGATGATAAGGGTAAAAAGACCATAAACAATCAATGTGCTTATTGCAAGCATTGCTTTGCCATTGGAAGCTAATTGTTATGATACTACTAATATGTCTCATTTACATCGCCATCACCTGGTTGTATTCCTGTCATGTCAAGCAAGAAAAGTGCACAGAACCCCCCAATCTCTCACTGCTGCCTCCCAAATCTCAAAATACAGGAACAGGCAGCTCATTTGTCATTGCACTCTTATTTTACATTTATTATCGCCAATACAAGTATGTTTATTTAAAATAATAATAAAAATAAGAATAAAAACAAAGCACCTAGAGGTTGCTAAGTCTAAAAAGCTAAGAAGCACTGACTTTTCACAGCACAGACAGAAACTACCCAGCTTACAATTAATGTTTTTCCAACGTTACTACAGTGTTGCACAAACGTTGTTAAAATGCTCCAGGCATAATTTTCAATAAATGTCTCAAAGGCATCAGAAGATGTAACAGTAACATTGCTTTGCAAGGACTGTGTGCATGTGTGCTGTGTTTTCTTTTTCACTACCTACATGATTCAGGGGCAGTGGTGGCCCGGTGGTAGGGTGCTGGATTACTGATCCCAAAGTCGGGGGTTCAAGCCTCACTGCTGTCCCCTGGGTTATCAAAGGCCAGCCACGTCTCTCGCTGTATGTGGTGAGAGCCATGTAAAAGAACCATTGCTAACTTTTGTAAAGAGTAGGCTGCATTGCCTTCAGTGTGTTTCTGCCCTGCGATGGCCTGGTGAGCTGTCCAGGGTGTACTCTGGCCTCGCCAGCCTCCCCGCGACCCTAATTAGGATTTAGCGGTTCAGAAAATGAATGAATGAATGAACCTACATGATTCACTGAAAAGGAAACCGCAGTACAGTTCTTGTCCCAAATAAAGAAGGCTCTGTACTGGGAGCCTGGATGTGTGCAACATTGTGTATAAAAGTCACATACATGTTTTCAATGAACATTATGGTTTAACATTATCACAATGTTCAGATAAAGTTTTGTGCAGCCAACCAAATTATGACCTTTACGCAACTTTGCAATGATGTAGCAAAAACTTGTGTGTTAGTCAGTCATGCTGCCATTTTACTACATGGAAACTTTTTTATTTGTCTTTAGGAAAAATAAAGAATGCATTGTTTAAAAGCTTGTGTTTTTTTAGTCCCTGAAAACTTACTATGGCTGAAAACCATGATACATGGCAAACCGTGGATCAACACAGTATTTCAGTAATAACAGCAAATTAATTTGTCTGGTAAATGAATCTTGAAAAATCTTTAGAAAATGATTTTCTACACATTAAAGGAGTTGTGCCATGATTGGTACCTAAATTCAGTTTGCAAAAATTTGTGAAAATATGCAACGAATGTCCAAAAACAAATACTAATCTATATTTGTTAAATAGCTTTTCATAACCATCTTGCATACCAAAAGGAATTTAAAATATTTGTATCAAACATGGAAAGGATGGGGATGGAGTGCAGTGTGAACTTTCTGAAATTTTGCTGGACTGAACAGTCTTCAAAGATTATTAATAGGGCTGCAAAGTCCTAATAAATTGGTTGTATGAACCAAATTCATTTGTGTTACCCTTTATAAACCAAACAGAAATTTTTAGAAATGGATATGATAACACTCATCACTCTCACTCACCCACTTGCCAAACTGCTTAATCATATTGGGTCACATGGAGGCTAGAGCCTTCCTCAGCCAACACCAGGCGAAGGCCCTGAAAAGCTTGCCAGACCATCACAGGGACAACACACACACAACCATTCACTTTCACACTGACACTTAAGGACAATTTGGAACAGCCAATTGGCCTAATGTGCATGTCTTTGGACTGTGGAAGGAAACTGTAGTACCCGGAGGAAACCCATGCATGCCTGGAGAGAGCACGAGGATTCCACAGAAAAACGCCGTTGCGGATGTGCTAACCACATCGCCACCGTGCCGCCCTTTGATGACACTATTAATGTTATTTAGGCCATTGTTGGTTATTTTTTCAACCATCCATTACACAGCCCCTTTAAAGAGGAAAATAAATAGAAAGCTGTACAAAATCTGATTTGAAAAGAATGAATGATTGTAGTTTCTTGTACTGAACAGGAAATCTTTGGACTGACCAGCTAGCTTATCTCAAAAATAGCTGTGCTTCTCACTGAATCTGTCAAGGTCTGTTATGTACTTTGATAAAGATCATTTTTTATGAGATGTGCTTTAAGAATAGTAGGCCTACAGCTCTTTCATCTGAAAAGCCAAAACATGTCATATTTTGTGCTTTGCTAACAAAATGTTACCAAAAAAAAAATTATTCAAAAAGAAAGAAACTGAAATCTTGCAGATTTGCATTTTAACATAATTTAAAACAGAAAAAAAACCACTCACGGTGTTGACTCCACAGCATTTCTTGCCCACATAATCTTTCCAGATTTTAGTTTTCACTTTAAACTGTAGTTGTGGGCTATATGTGAACACATGACCTTTTTCTCTTTACATATGTAATTGCGACAACAGAAGAGTACAGATGGTTATCTCTGCCCTTCTCATTCTGTGGTAATGAGCTTCAAGGAAAGGACACGTTTCGGTCTGAGTGCGACCACCGGTGGAAGTCAAGGGTTCAGTTTGATTGAGTTTGATTGGCCTGAGAGTTCTCATTTAGGTCGTGGAATTGGGCCATGTCCATCGGCTCCTAATCCAGCAGGTCTTTAAAACGGTGTCCTTTTTCATCCTCGTCTTTTTGTTCGCCTAACTCATTCCGACTCATTCAGATGGCCTATTGTGCCCTGTCTGCTCTTGCATTTCATTTGCTGGAGGCTTTTGTCTGCAGAATCAGCAGGAAGCATTGAGTTCGCCTTTTGTCTTAAACACGAATGACTTCACTCTGCTACTTTCACTCGTTTTTTTTTTTTTGCGTGGAGGTTAAAAGCAACAAAGACTTTTAAATTATGTCGCTATTATCAGATAAGTGACGTGAAGGACTCCAATTAAAGCCACTCATGTGCTAAGAAAAAGGGGTTTTTTTAGTTCTTATTTTTCATTTCTTTTGGAAATCAGCTTTACTTTTTTTTAACTATAACGTGTCTTGGTATTGATTAGCGCACTGAACTACGTGCCATTTCAGTTTCAAGAGATTCCTTTTAGTATCTTTTAGTCGGAAATTCTTTTGTCTTTTCAAACTGGGGCAATAAAAATGCCAGAACCAGAAAACACCCATTTACTAATCAAACTTTGGACAGGGCTAATTAATTCTTTGAAATCAGCCCATTAATTTGCATAATAAAGGTAGTATAATTATGACTTCTGTTAATCGAGCCCAAAAATGTAATTAAAGCTTTAGTCAGAATTACAACAGCACTGTGGTTTTTGGAAGCTGTTTCCAAGGAACGCAGAAGTCTGTTGCTTTGGGATAGAAATACAGTGGTACAATTGCATTAGAAAGTACAAAACATTTCTCTATGCCTTCTTTACCCCAGTCTAAGCGCACTGTTGGAATGTTGGTGCTTCTAATCCGTAAAGTACAAAGCACCAACTAGCATGGACTGTGCTATTTCAGTGGACACTTGGTACACACAGTATATGCTTTTTTAAAATGCATTTTATTTTATATTTTATTTATTTATTTATTTTTAATAAAGTCTTCATTAACAGAACAATTTTAGCTAGGCTTGTGCAATATAAAAATGTAATTGCGGCTACATAATCTTACACAGACTGCCATAACATTTACTACCATTATAGACTTTACACAAGTATTATATTAATTGTTTTGTACTATTGTCTCTAAAATGTACTCTATTTAATCACGGTGACACTGTGAACCTTTGGAATCCTCTTCGAATCTACTACCCGGGTGAGTTTTCGCAATTGCCACAGCCAGCAAGCACTCTCCACTCACAACCCATTATTGGTGACATCATCAACTCCAGAAAATTCAACAGAAGCAGGCAGAAATCATGAGACTTCACAAGGGCAGTAAGTAATGTTTCAAAGTAAGTGTAATAGGTATTCAGTACTCCATTGAAGTTGTTCAGGGTGTACCCCACCTTTGTCAGTGTTGGCTGAGATAGGCTATAGCCCCCCTGTGACCCTAAGCAGGATCAAACGGTTCAGCAAATGAGTGAGTGAGTGTTGCACTGATTGGTAGCCCTACGTAAATTTGTGGCAAATTAAGGCGACATGGTTATCACTCTTGCCTCACAGTAAGAAGGTCCTTTGCTCAAGCTCCATTGTCACCAAACCTTGCTACTGTGTGAAGTTTGTATCTTCAGGGCTCCAGTGGCACGTTGACAAGGTGCGTGACTATCAACCTGGCAAGTTCGAATCCAGGTTGATGCTGCAGCCATCCGTGACCGGGAGTCCATGGGAGCTAATTGGCCGAGCCCTCACAGGAGGGAGGGATGGCATATGCTTCCTTGTCACTCACAGTCACCAACAGACAATCCATGGGCGTCTGTGTGTTCATTCGTACAAAAGGGGCGGATAGTGCTTTCCCTTCAAGTGTGTTAGGCCGCCTCCAAATGCGCATACGCAGCAGTTCATACAAAGGCGGGTGGCAGCATCGCATGTCATGGAGAGGGCATGCGCATGCTTACGCCCCTCACTGGTTGGAGGTTAACAGGATGTTCCAAATTGCCCTGGAGCGTAAACTGATGTTTGTCCAAAAGAACAGGTTCCACAGGGGGCTTGGAAGCCTCTAAGGTAAAAACGTACATGGCAACAGAAACGAAAATTGCTGATGCATCCTGGGTGTATAATGGATAATGCATGAGTGAGTTATATTTGAACTGTTTTCATTAAACCTAATGACATTCAACAGTGCCACTGGCTGTAGCTGTGATATCCTATATCTGTTCTGGGTGATCAAATCGTTAATCGAGACTTTTTAATTGTAAATCGCGATCAGGGAAAAATCAATATCACACAAGTCCATTGTTAGGGCTTTACTTGTTTGTTGAACTGTGGGGAAAAAAGAAGTCAGACAATGCCACTTGATACCTTGGGACTACTTTGATCGATTTTAAATAATCAACCACTTTATTTGTTTCATGGTGCCAATTAACCGGCACCTTTATTCAAAGGATGGACTACACTGCATTGAAAGTAAATTAGAAGGCACTCTGGCGTGGTGGCAGGAATCGGCTCTGTCAGAGGAGCCGTTTTTGTCAGTTTACGAAATCGGTGTTTCGTTAAGCCTTAAACGACTCAAAAAATAGCTTGTCCAGTCAGCAAGTGCAGGTGAGTGTGCCAGCGCTGTTGAGAATTTGCATGGTGGTGGTTGGAAAGAAAAGGCAGGCCGAAACTCCTTTTTAAAGGGGACACAGAGCTTCCTGATGCGAAGCGACAGCTGCTGTTGCATAACTCCACACATTTCACTTCAAATATGAGCTCGGCGGTGAGTAAATGAGGTGCTGGCATTTGTATTTCTATGGCTGTGTCTTTCTCTGGGTGACCATGGGGCCTCTGAGGATTGACTTTGGACTCCTCTGGCCGTAATCCTATCTCCATAGCACATCCGTGACTTCGGTGCTCTCAGGGGTGAATGTGGAGCATCGCTAATTCAAGCAGAATTTGAGCTTCCTCTCTCTCTCTCTCTCTTTCTCTCTGTGTCTGTCTCTCTATCTCAATGCATGAGCACTGCTGGGAGTGTGGTCTTGTCTGGTCTGGGCTTGGAAGAAAGAAAAAAACAGACCCACTACTGGTTTCAGAGGATGCTGTCACTTTTTCAGCTTTCTTTTCTGACCAGGCGGTCTCACCCTCAAATTACCAGGTGCCAGTCACAGCCTTTTCATTTAGTCCAGCTTTGACACTCCTACTGTATGTTGCCTAAAACCATTTATAAATATAGTCACTGAGAAAAATAATAATCATCCACTTCCCATTTCTCCTGCTGTTCATTCAAACCTTTACATTTCCACGTTTCACAGCTGTATTCCTTTTTATGGTGTGTGTGTGTGTGTGTGTGTGTGTGTGTGTGTGTGTGTGTGTGTGTGTGTGTGTGTGTGTGTGTGTGT
>JBCNYH010000026.1:9991162-10001407 GCA_039654325.1 Tandanus tandanus
TATATATATATATATACACATTAAGTTTTTTCTGGTGAAAGAAATATATATATTTTTTGCAATGAAAAACTTCAATTACTTCAGTGGATCTGTAGCAAAATCTAGCCATAAAAGCTAGATGGACAACTAGAAAATGCCTCAGAAATGCTTCGGGTGTAGAGTGTCCTATGAGCTATTCTAAGATTACAAATCTACCTCTCATTTTGATTCTTCCTGTTGTCCCTTGCTTCTTACCCCAGCCATTGTGATGGTGTGAACTTGCCAGGGAAATCATTGTGGCTTCTCAATGGTCACGTTTCATGAATGCACCTCGGTCTGTACTACGCAGTCGATTATACACGGCCCTTTCAAAACTGACAATAGAAGTGAAGGATGTAGTGTAGAATGGAAAAACGGGAGCTGGCAATTCACTAAACTCATGATCCCATGCAAGTGTGAACAGAAAAGCAAATTAGTGTGAAGCTTATTCTATACGTTTGCTAAGCTTCTTTCCTTCTTATGTCAAAGTAATCTGGCAAGTTTGATTAAAATGTCCTCCAATAACGCATGTAAAGTGAAAACAGCACCTTCACAATGCCTGAAGCTCATTTTCCAGTAGGCTGCATCAGAGAAGCTCTTTAAGAGCAAGGAATAAAGCCAGACTTGGATCTGAAAAGTTCTAGAGAGCCAATCAACAAAAAACCTGTGCTAAAGCACTCGCTGGCGGTTGTAAGCTCGTGTGCAGCTCTGTGCTGTGTTGAATGCTGAGAGCTGGAAGGCCTAATCGTAGTAATGAGCGCAAATGCCAGACGTCATGATGAGACAGAGCGGCCGCGGCCTACCCGCTGGACCTCGTCCCCCTCTTCTGGCTCCTTCGCCATATAGCCTGCCTTTCATCTCAGCAGATCACAAAACAGCACAATGTTACAATTAGCATGCTGATTAGCACCTGCCCTGGCTCATGGGGGGACGACAGGGGCTAATGACAATGTGGGCTGATGCCGTGTGCCATGTTTGTGGGTAAATATCAGAGGCTCTGTATTCCTTGTGTGGGCTTTTGTGGCCCGATGCTAAGAGGGATCACGACTGAATCAGGCCTAGTGGGCGTGATCGCCTTTCATTATTGCATCTGAAAAAGTGCAGCTGTAAACAATGAGCATCAAAGCACTCAGATCATCCAATATTTGATTTAATGAGGAGCTTTCCATAAAATTAACACTCTCAAATGCCCACCAATGACGAAGCATGCTTGTCATGCATATGGCAGACATGACATGAGGTATTTTGTCAAAATATGGCTAAAGAAATAATTACAGTAATAACAGTCCAATGTGAGCTTTTCGAGTTCACCAAAGTTAGGTGTGATATCTCTTATAAGAGAGCTGTTGCATCACCAGGCCTGCTGTTGCCTACAGATCAATAGGTGGTCAATGTCTTAGCAGGGAGAAAGCATCGATTGGGTTATTTTACACCGCGCAACCTTTAATCTCCCGAAACGTCCCTGAGTGTCCACCCCCACCTCCTGGTGCTTTGAACACACTTTTACACTGGCCCATGCAGAAAACACAGGTGAAATTAAACTACTGTGGAAATCTATCTCAACACAAACAATTTGTTTGCTTCTGGCTAAAGGGCAAAGAGATAAGCATGAAAGATGCCTTCTCAGGGCAATTACCTAGAAAAAAAATCTATAATAAATACTAGCATGTCTAAAATTATTTTCTTAATATTAGAAACTTTATGGTGTTTCAAGAGGTATTACAGCTGCAATGTGTAGGTTCTACATTATCTACACACACACACACACACACACACACACACACACACACACACACACACACACACACGTACAAACACACGCACAAAAAAAAAAAATGGCTATTGGAAGCATCACTTAGCCAAATCATTTATGGTTGCACAACCTAAGTCTTCTCTCTGGACAAAAAGAAGGTAATTATTTCCAAGAATGAACAGAACATGCTCTTTTCAAAAAGACAGCAAGAACATGTAAATAAAAATGCCTGCAATATGACTAAAGACAGAAAATATAAGTACTACCTCCAAACAGCTTTAACCATTTTGTTTATGGTGACCATGGCAGCACTCCAAAAGGTCATTACTTCAGACAATTCGGAAATACTCATTAAAGCGCCGATGATGGCTTTCTAATTACACTAATGTTGATTGTGTGGACTCAATGTGCAGCACAAAGTATTAATTATTCGTGATTTTCAATGTCAACATGGGCTTAACCAGTATTTCTGACCTTTTTGTGGTGGTAGAACAAATACTGCCTAACACTCTTCTCTCAAGGTTGATGTCATTTGTCTCCCAGCATTTATCAAACAATGGATTCACTCTAAAATTTACTCTTCGAGTCTGAACAACCTAACCAGACCCTAGCCAGTCTCAAATAAAAGAAGTTACCTGTGATACGAGGAAAGAACACCTAATCTCATAGCCGAAATATTGGTCCATGACTTGATGATGCGTTTGTTCAGGGTACAAAAGCATGCAGGGGTGGCACTGGTGTAGTGGTTAGCATGTCTGCCTCACAGCAAAAAGATCCTGGATTCGGGTCCTGTGCTCGGGCGTTCTGTGGGGAGTTTGCATGTTCTCCCCCTGCTTGCGTGGGTTTCCTCTGAGCACTCCGGTTTCCTCCCACAGTCCAAAGACATCCATTTTATGCTAACCGGCTGTTCCAAATTGCCCCCAGGTGTGAATGTGAGTGTGAATGGTTGTGTGTGTTGCCTTGAGTTGATCTGGCAAGCTGTTCAGAGTATACACCGCCTTCCCCAAGTCTTGGCTGCGATAGGCGCTACTAATGTGACCCTTGTAGCATTAAGCAGTTCGGCAAATAAGTGAGAGATGAGTGAGCAAAGCAAGCATGATATACTCTGTGATCATGTACATGTTTGTTTTATGCTTTGTTGCATGCTTATTTTAGTGTAGTCAATTAGGTTTCCAGGCAACCAATACATAGGTCTATGCAGCACATAGCATCCATCAAAGGTGTTGACGTCACATTGTCATGACAGCAAAATTTTCATTTCTAAACAAACAAAAAAAAGAGATATCAATGGGGTGTTGTTTTGTTATATTTTAGCAAGTTTATTCTGTATTAAACTCTTTAAAGACACTTTTAAGATTAAAGAACTTTATATATGGCCGCACCGTGGTTGTACTTACATTTACCAGACACCCTTACCCAGAGTGACTAACCTTTTATTTATTTATTTATTTATTTATTTTTTACACAACTGAGCAATTGTTACTGGAGATTGAACCACCAACCTTCAGATCAGTAACCCAGAGCCTTAACCACTGAGCCACCACTGCCTTTTGCTGCACAGTCATTCACATTCTGTATTCTTTATCTGCACGCTACTGTCTACATAAACCTGAAGCAACAAAACTAAACAATAGAAATTTCATTTTCAACTGTTTGCTTGTGCTTGAACAAGAAGGTCCTGGGTTTGAGTCCCGGGCTCGGTGAAGGCGTTTCTGTGTGGAGTCTTCCCGTTCTTTCTGTGCTTGTGTGGGTTTCTGACAGGCACTCTGGTTTCCTCCCAAAGTACAAAAACATGTGCATTATGCTAATTGGCTGTTCCAAGTTGTCCCTAGGTGTGAATCTGAGTATGAACCAGTTTGTTTGTGTTGGACCTGAGATAGTCTGTCGAGCTGTTTAGGGGGTACCCTGCCTTTGCCCAGCGACCCTAATAGTAGGATTAAGCGGTTCAGAAAATGAGTGAGTGAGTAAGTGTTTGTCCGTTTGTAATCACTAGACAGAGATTGGGAAAGCATCTCAATAGGGAAAGCATGTGTTGTGATGTGTGATTTCCATGACTTTTCTGGTATTGTTTTTCATAATGGCAAGAACTTTGCCACATATAACTTCATACACAGAATACACAGATCTTTGTATACAATCGGACTTTAAGTTTTTTTCCCATACTCAGGTGTTTTGCTCTCATGATGACAGGACATCACTCTTTAGGACTCTCCTGGAGCTCTATATTACCTGAGACGATGGGGGGTAGCTAATAAATTTATGATTTGACACTCCTGGGGAGCATAAAAACAAACATTTTTTATATTTTACACAAAACCACATTCTCAGACATCTGTGTCCAATTTAACAAGTGAAACGAATTCTCAGGCATCCTGCAAATGGGTAATTGGTAGGTTTTTTCCTATTTGTTAAAGCAACAGATGCCCCTTTGCTGAAGTCACTAAATTACCAAGGCCCTCATTAATATCACTTAGCAACATGCCTTGCTAATCCTGAGGAAAAAAATAGCAGCTGTTTCTTCAGCGCATTTCAACCAGAGAGAAGACATGCACCAAGTGGACCAGGATAATTTGCTCATTACCTCACAATCTCACAAATCTATAAAGCTTTGCCTCTGATGACTCTGAAAAGGTTTACTTTCTGCCTTCTATCTCCTTTTCCTGCACTGGAGTTTTTCTCATCAGTCCCCATCTGCTGAGAATGCATAAGCAGCATGCATTATTTAGCATTATATAACAATTAACGAAGACTGTGCTAAGTGGTTGACTTTAATGATCCATAAAAATCATTTTTAGTGGGAACGCACACTATCGCAGCCGTACCGGACAAAAAGGGTTTGTTGGGTATTCATTTGGACTTACTCGACTTCTCAAAAACAATATCAGAGAACTGTGAAGGTTCGAATTAACATTATATAAACAATGCCAGAATGACATTTTCTCCATTCAGGGATTACTATGGTACCTGTGTGTATGTGTGTGTTTTGCCTTACTATATACCACAGTGCTGCATAATTCTCAGGTGGCGTAGTTGTTAGCATGTGGTTAGCACCTCACAGCATGCAGGTCCTGGGTTCGAGTCCCAGGCTCAGTGAATGTGTTTCTGTGTCGAGTTTGCATGTTCTCCTGTGCTTATATGGATCTCCTCCGGGTACTCTGGTTTCCTCCCACGGTTCCAAATTACCCTTAGGTGTGAATGTGTATGGTTGTGTGTGTGTTGGCCCTGTGATGTATTATCGAGCTGATCAGTGTGTACCCAGCCATTGCCCAAAGTCGGCTTAGATAGGCTCCAGCCTGCAGGCAACCCTTGAAGGATTTAGAGGTTCAACCAGAGGTTCAACCAGAGGTGACAGTGTAAATCTCCCTGAAACAACATGAGGAAGAATCCTTGATAGGAACAAGACTCCAAAGAAGCCCATCCTCATCTGAGTGACACCAGGTGCAATTTCAAAACCTTTCCTTCTGTTACTGAATGCTATATAATTAATATAGAGATTTAGGTACTGCCTAAAAGCGGCGCTCCCATATCATTTCCCTTACTTGACACGTTTTCCGTGGGAACTCTCAAACCCCATACACGTATCCGTAAAACAAATTAGGTAACCAAACACGCATCTTAGTCTCGACATATAAAGTACACCGTTTAGAAACCGTAGGTATAGAGAACATTTTAATAACACAAGAATAACATCATGTGATACAGGGTGCCCATGTGTACATGTACACCGAAGAGACGGACGCAAGTACGCTATAGATTTTTCTTGACGTTACGAAAGCAACTTGATTGTTAGATGCTTTTTCCTTATCAATGGTGCTATATAATATAATTAGTGCACCTGCGTATACAGCAACTTATGAGTATGAGCATCATAGTTCATTATATAGTAGCTTCAACTTAAACGCCACTGTGTCGAACTGAGTGAAAACCACTTACACAAAGACTTATTCATTATATTAAAATGCGTGTTGTCGATACGGCGAAGTTATCTATAAGAGTCTTTATTTAGTATTTTTGGAAGGTGTCTTCAGTGTCAGTGCTTTGTATTAGTCATTGGTTTGTGGAGAAGAAGCACAAGCGTGAAGTTAAACTCTGGATGATTTCCTTTGCGGTTTCTAAATAAAATGACAAGCACAATTTCTTGTGCTTCAGAATTTCCGTTTGATGGCCAAAAATGGATTTCCACACATCCATCCATCCATCCATCCATCCATCTGTCCAGTTAATACCGAGCTTTGTGAGGGAACTGCTTGCTATAGCTGTTTAAAAATAAGCAAAAACATGAAATAACTTCAGACATCCCACAACATCAAATGTAACTATAAATAGATAAAAAAAATATGATGTATAAATTCCTTTAATTATTCTTTTTATTATTTGTTATTGGTAAACAGCTGTGGTATATTTAATATAAAAGTCCAGTAACACACTGCTACCGGAGAAGAGGTCTGGCACTTTGAGGTAGCCAGTCTTAGCACCACACAGTCATTGATTATTTTTCTGTAATAGCACAGACTGATGTGCTTGGCTTTTTCCCTAACATCTGCATTTACGGTGGAAACATCTAATTATATTGATGCAGACAGGTTTTCCTATTTGCTGTGAACCTTTAAAATACATTTATCCGTGTTTAACGGCCCTGATCATGAGGACTGCTGATGCACGCTATGTTTTTGGAGAAGGTATTTGCCGATAATACAGCTGTATGCAGCAAACAGCACGGAAGAGTAATAGCCTGCCACTGTTTGCATCGGATGGCTTTATATCGCCACATCAGCTCGCCCTCTTGCTGCTCTACAAACATGCTGCATAAACAGTCTAGAGAACTGCATGGAGCAGCACCCTTTGTGTATAAAGCTCAGTGAGAGGTGTCTTCTGTTTGGAAACATGTTCTTATCTTGAGTCTTAAGCAAAAACCAAGTAAGTCCAAAATTTGGCGAAATTAGGCTGATGTGCTAAAAGGAGTTAGTAGGTTTTTCTTCAGCCTAAAATACATGTGAATTAAAAAAAAAAAAAGAAACTACTGCATATTTACAGAAATTTTGTCCAGGTAAACCCTAGTAAGTCAACATCATTTCAACAGTCTATTAAGAGTTTTTCATTTTTAATTTTCTCAAAACATTATTTGAATGGTTGTATGTGTTGGCCCAATGATGGACTGGCGACCTGCTCGGAGTGTACCCTGCCCAGAATCGGCTGAAATAGGCTTGACCCCAGTAGGATTAAATGAATGATTGAATAACTTACTAGGCTTGTGCTGAACACTGTAAGTTCGGAGGTCGGTTATCAATACAAGATGTAAAATTCAGGATTCTTGCAGGAAAGCACCGCCTTGCTTAGCCAACACTGCTATGAACTCTGATCACGTCCCATTAGCCTCAGTATGGACGCGGCACTCTTAGCACTTTATCATGCCACTTATAGAGCTGCGGCATTATAAAGGGAAGTCATTAGATTTAATTACGCCAATTATGTCCAAATAGAAGCACAATGATGTGGGCACATGGCATCAGAGCAGTAAGGCACAGATACTAAATGTCCTAATTGTGTTTCACTCTTTTCCAAATGAATAGGGCTACACCTCAAAAAAAAAAAAAAAAAGACAGAATACGCTGAGCAATTTAAGAGCATGTTTCCTACAAAGCAAAAGCTTTCTAAATAAGAAATTGTGCTCTTTTCAACTTTCTGAATGCACTGTTTATTTCTAATTTCGGCACAAAAACTAGAAAGATTTCCTGTGCACAGCTGATTAGTCTCAGTATCCAAACTGCACTATGATATATCGTTGTTTCCAAGAGTCTTGAGTGTATCACAACCCTGAAAGTTTAATTAAAAAAGAAAAAAGAAGAAATGAAAAAAATAAATAAATAAAACACCTTTCCACAAGGCAGGGAGAGGTTGGGCGTCTGCTCTCTTGTGATTGTGGCTGTGCAGACGAGGGCATTGGAGCATGAATTATCTATTAGTGTGACTGATATAACAGCAGGGGAGCCATTCTGAAACTGGAAATAGACATATACATCATGGACGGCGAGCTGCATGGCACTTTTGGTGATGCCACAAAACCCACTGGGATTTTCTGTTGCCATGGAAACATGGATGAGTGGACATACTTCCATCTCGTGTCTTTTTTTTTTTTTCAAGAGTCAAAAAGTTGGCCTTCCAATTCTGAGAGCATGATAAATACGTCTGTATTCACACAGTAGTACTAGTGCCTTTACACAAATGGTAAGTCGTTGCAAACCCCCCCCCCAAAAAAGAAAAATCAAAGCTTTAGATCCTGAAAGTAGAAAGGTAAAATTAAGCCTTTTTGCTCTCAATCCTGCTGTGTGCCTCTCCGTCTTCAGTGTACCATGAAACAGGGATGAACAGGGATGATACAGCCAATCGAAAAAAGATCTTTTTTTCAAGATAAATTTAAGAGGGATTGCTGTGAGAGGTAGGAAGTATTTTAAGGATCTGTTGAGAGATTCAGTCTACCTGATGGCTCAGTCTCGGGTTTAGGCTTTGTGGTTACAACACAGTGTGAAAAGGTTAAAGATGGTTGGGAAGGGAAAAAAAAGAAAGGCTGAGATTCTCACTGAGACTTCCTTTATAGCTTAATGCTAGAAGTGCTCTGACAAAAGTGGGGTTATATTGCTCAAAATTGACTCCGCGAGTGCTGTTAAAACACTCGAGGGCTTGATGAATAAAGATAGATAGTACAATTTCTTGAAGGGTTCTTGGGTAATTGGATAATTATTGGTTCTTAGAGCATAGAAACCTTTTATAATCTATTTAGCAATGTAGAAGTTTGCAGTAAAACGTATACTGCTGCTGAGTAGAATACAATTCCACATAGAACCTTTAGGGACGAACAAAGAACCTTTAAAATCCTTTTAGTCTATAGACTCTCAAGTGGCACATTGAACGGGTGTGCTGTATCCAGGTTGATGCTACATAGCATACAAATAGGTGGAAAGCGCTTTCCCTCTGAGTGTGTTAGGCTGCCACTGATTATGCATGCGCAGCAGTTCGTAAAGATGTAGGCAGCAAGCATCATGTCTCACAGAGCGACAAATGCTGATGAACGTATCAAATTTTGGATTTTATCAGGGTTCGTAAAAGGTTGCAAAACAGTTAGCAAACAGTTTTTAGGGTCGCAAACACTTTTTGTTGTCACAAAGGAATTTTAATCATGTTAAAAACTAAAAACCTAAAAACTGTTTGCTAAGTGTTTTGCAATCTTTTAAGCTGTCAAAATTTCTTTGCAAATAATTTTTATGCGAACAGTTGCAAATGTTTGCAAGCAGTTGTAAGCATTTGCAAACAGTTCTAACATGTCTCTAAAGTACTTTTTGGTTCGCCAAGTAGTGAACAGTACCAACTGGTTTGCCTAACCTTTTTTCAGGGTTGGGGCCATCGATAGCGATAAGGGTGGCGAAAGGTCCCAAACATTTTCAAACAGTGGCAATAGAGTGGCAAATTGTTGCTGATGCTTGCAAACACTGTCACTAACATTTTCAAACAGTCGTGAATGTTCACCAACTGTCTTTCGCAAACACTTTCGCAAGATTCGGGCAAATGTTGCTAATTGTCGTTAATGTTGCTAAACATCACTAAATGTCGTTAATGAGAGAGTGTAGCCAACATTCTTCAGAAAAGTTTGCGAATCCAAAAATCGCAAGAATTGTCAGCATTCGCCATTCTGTGAGATACTAGCCTAAAAATTCTAGAGAACAGTGGGCAGCACAGTGACATAGTGGACAGAACTCTTGCTTCATGGCAAAAAGTTTGGTTCGAGCCCCGTGGTCGGCAAGAGTGTTTCTGTGTGGAGTATGCATGTTCTTCTCATGCTTGCGTGGGTTTCCTCTGGGTACTTCGGTTTCCTCCCACAGTCTTAAGACATGCACATTAGGTCAACAGGCTACTCTAAATTGCTCATAGGTGTGAATGGTCATGATTTGGAGTGGTGCCCCTTGAGTTATACAGCCACAGTCTCTCTTGGGAATAGAGAGATGCCTATGGTCCTAGCTGGAACTATGGCTGAAGAAGGAAGAAAAAGAAGAAGAACAAGAACAAGAAGAGAGAATAGAACTGCTTTACTATCATTCTAGATATGTAGAGGTGCACAGCAGAAGAAGTATTCTAATATTCTCACATATTCTTGTTCTACTACTACTAGCCTTTGAACAACATATTTGGAGCCTCCTAACTGTAAATGTTCTTAAAGGGTTCTTGGATATTTGGATAAACGGTTAGTTGAGAGTTTTACATTTTGTTGACAATGTCTTGGTAAACCCTTCAAGGTTCTTAAAGCATTCTTGGGTAATTATTACCCATCTGTGATAACAATAAATAAAAATAATAATATGCAATAGCATAGCTGGTATTGTTTTTTTATTCACTTCAGTCAGTTTGCGCTTTTCATTCATTCATTCATTCATTTTCTGAACCGCTTATTCCTAATTAGGGTCGCGGGGAGGCTGGCGCCCATC
>JBCNYH010000026.1:10007273-10021122 GCA_039654325.1 Tandanus tandanus
TATGAAAGGTGTGGTCGAGAAAAAAATTCAGACACCTTTCATAGCCAGCATTAGCAGTAGCTCTTCTGTGGCATCAGACCACATGTACTAGCCTTCACTCCCAACACGGATCAATGAGCCTTGGGCATGTATGCTATATTTGCCAGAACTCTGGTGGCCCATTCTTGGACCACCTTCAGTAGATACTTACCACTGCATACCCAGAAGACCCCACAAGACCAGCAGTTTTAGAGATGAACACACCCATGCAAAAGTAAAAAAAAAAATAATTAGCGACACTTTCCGAAAATTGGTATTTTCAGTGTTTTTGTTTATTAGCCATACTTTTTCCACAATATACTAGTCGGAATGATTTTTTTTTAGTTCTCATTGCCTACAAAAAGCATTGTTCAATACAATATTCACCAAAAAATTATAGAGAAGTAATTTTTCACTTCTTTTTATTAGGAGCCCTTTTGGACAAAACTGGTGGTCTATAATCTTCACTGCACTCTACGGTACATTTGAGACAATGTAATAACCCTTATCAACATGAAAATGCTGCAATGTAAAAACCCTTATCAAGCTGCTGTATTGTAGTTTGCTGCTGTAATCACAGCACTACGTAGCACACAAAGAGATTTTAATGATTGCTCTGTTGCTTGCTAACAGGCTAAGACAAAACAACAAAAAAAGCTACAACACCAAAATAGCATGAAGTGAGCTGATAAATGTTGGAGAAGCCTTCAGGACTGATTAATCAATTAATTTAACCTAATTATCAAGAGTTTGGTAAGCTTTGCTGAAGCTAGCTAATTGGCTGGTGTTAGAAATCGATTGTTATTGACTCTAGCGCATTACTTCCTTTACTATACCATTTACTTGTCTTTTTTGACCTACCGTGCCTGTGTATGAATTTACTGCTTCTGCTAATTAAGAATTTCATCAATGAAAGGCTATAATCATTACAGGTGACAGAGAAGCACTTTTGTATAATTTTATACAAAGATGTATACTGGTAAAGGAATACACCTTATGTACACTGTAGACTAAAAGGTAAGTGTTATCTTTTGCTGAATAAAACTCATACAAGCTTAAAACAGTTTTCTTAATGACATAGAAAATAATTTTGATTTCATTCAGTATTGAATAAAGTTATAGCTGTAGCCCAGCAACCATTTTTGTCCTTCCTGCTCATTGCACAACTGTACTATGCCCATATCTACATGAATGCTGTATAGGTATAGCGTAGACATATACTAAAATGCCTGCCCCAAATAAATCCGGCTATATAATCTAAAATTCGTTTCGTTTTTCTGCTCATTCACCTCTATCTGCTTTATGTTCATTCTGCATGGCTTTCACACACAGTGTCCTGAACTTTAATCCCGCAATGCTACAGCAATTTCCTCTTTACTTGACCCAGAAAGCACAGCCATCCTATCTGTGACTTCTGTCTTGTTACTGTGCTGGGGTAATGCCGCCTGACCTGAAAAGAAAAGGGTGGGGGAGAAGAAGAAATCCAGATGGCTCATGTACCCCAGCTCATGTCTGAAACCCAAATATGTCTGGTCTCTGCACAGCTGGGGGCCAAGGAGAGATATATATCAGGACAAATATATTCAGACTGAGAATTTTGCTTGATGGAAAAGAGAAAAGGAGCTCTAACTCAGGGTTGCAGGGTCAAAGCAAGAAGGTAATGGGCTCGATCGTTTCGGTGTGGATTTCTGGTTTCCTCCCACAGTCCAAATACATGTACATTAGGTTCACTGGATATTCCAAACTGCTGTAGCTGTGGATTTGAGTGTGAGTGGTTGTGTGGGTGTTGGCCCTGCGATGGTCTAATGAGCTGTTCAGGTTGTACCATACATTGGCCCAGCTGTTTGGCAGATGAGTAAGTGAGTAATGAGTAAGTAAAGAAGGCAGAATATTATGAAAGAGAGCACTTTTCAGACCAAAAACATAATGAATGCATGGGTTTTGCATGCAAATTAAGAAGCAAGTGTTACAGTCAATATCTCCAGGAGAACTGTGGGTAGTCCAGCAAGATACTTAATAAAACTTACAGCTCATTACCTTGTAAAACTGCACAAGCTGTATTTGAGATTACTGTATATTTTTTTTTAAATCACACTCAATATTGACTTGGTTTCATTTATTAGTGTTAACTGAACTTCATAGAATTTTTTATGAAGCAACATTTAATTTAAATATTTAAATGTAAATATAAGGCATTTTTAAGGCATCTTTGCTCATGAGCATTTCTTTGCATGTGCCTAAAACTTTTACACAGTACTGTATGAATTAGTGCAATGTAATAATTTAGGCACTGCCTAGAAGCAGAGCTCTGAAAATGTTTGCATTTATTTTCAGTAAAGGAACAGCAGGGCTCCCGAGTGGTGCATCGACAAGGTGCGTGACTATGAACCTGGAGATCACGAGTTCAAATCCAGGTTGATGCCATGACCAGAAGTCCATGGGAGCTAAGCTGATGGGAGGGAGGGATAGCATACACTCCTCTGTCACTCCTAGTGATCACCATCCAATCCATGGTTGTCTGTGGTGGTGGTCGTTTGTGATAGGAAGGCAACACTTGATGGGAGGGAATTGGATACAGCTAAAATTAGGGGAGAAAAACAGGGGATGGGGGGATGACCCAGCCATAATAAGTTGCCTCCCTTTCACATACTGTCTTCTCAATGGTATTCGAAAACTCATTTCTCCTTCAGAAGAAAAACCATTGACTAAACAAGAAAATTTTCTGCGAAATGCAAGTGCAGTCAGTGCGGAGGGGGGCGGCGGCACGCACACCCATTGGGGGTTGTCTGTATGGGCATGTGAGCATGGAAGCAACAACAAAATAAAGCTCATGCCTTTTATGAAATTTGCATAAGTATGGAGCGCCGTTATTATTTTGGGCAGTCAAATCAAACTATTTGGTCTACCAGTTAAAGTGTTTGTCCTTTAGAAGTACATCTCAGGCACCTTTTTTAACTGCCTAAATAACACTACTTTTTTTGACAACATGACTTGCATGTATTTATAATATACTATCTTTATGTGTAATTTTCATTTCATACACATCATATACAGAATGGATTTAAGAAATGAAATAGGTTTTTCTTTCAGTATGAATGCAATGTATTAGGCTAACATTCTTTCCCTAAAATTTCACCTAATATACACTTGATGCTGACAAAGTGGCTCACATGGAGCTTTAAAGACAAAATCCATGAGGCAGTGCGAGGTCTCATGGCTCTTGATGGCCTCGACTTTTAGAATGGCTAAACCGACGACAAGTATTTTGCATCCTCTTGTCCCTCATGACCTCCCTACAAACAAGTGTATTGTACCATGGGATTACATCTTCCTGTGACTCATTAGAATCAGTTGCAAGGCAGCTTACACTGAATTTTCTCAGTCACATACTCCCATACTACAAGTATTATTCAACTGAATCCTGAATTGTCTCATCTCTCTCTCCTGCACCACTTGCCTGAACAATTTTCTGTCTTTATCGCCTGTCTTCACACTCCTCATCTATCCCTCTATCTTCCATCCCAAATCTGTTCCCTCCCTTTCAATAGAGGTAAACAAACATTTAATATATTTACAGCTATAGTTAAAATATTTAGTGGTTGCTGAATTAAGTCCACAATAGTTCGCCCATCACCAGTGTTTCACTCAACAACGTAACTACAACCTAACAACAGCAACTGTGTATTTGATTCATTTTAACCTGACACGATTGTTGTGGGAAATGAGTCTCTCCTGGTGTGTGAAAGAAGTACCAGTATGCTACTACAGCCACAGAAATGTGTAAGCCATCAGTCGTATTTAATTTCTATGCTTAGATATGAAAAATAAAGCTGATATCCGTCTTGAATTTCGGGTAACTGACACCATTATGTTTACCATCATACTGAGAGGGTCCTGCAGCCTTCCAGTAAGTGATTTGTTTTGAATTTCTGTAGTGATTTTGAGAAACGTCACCATGGTATATTTTGGCCCATATTGCCAAGCCCAAATACATAATATATATTTAATCTGTAATATTCAAAGCATTAAAAAGATCAGCATGCAGAATGCTGAAAATAAGAAGGATTACATGTCAATAACAAAGTAAGTTTACTCCTTGAAGTAGTCGTATTTACATACATAAGGTCTTAAGCCTGGAGAGCTTTTACAGCATGATGTCGTCTCCACAGAGACCGTCATGACGCAAGGCGTCACAGAGCCGGATTAACTCAACACTACGCTGAGACGAAAAAACAATTTGCCTATGGCATTTGTTTCTCTGAGCTCCGAAAAAGCCTCTATAACGCATCATCAGTTTCTATATTTCACAGATGATTATTTGTTGCCTCGCCATTAAGGTACGGCTGTCAGAGAGCTAAGTAGAACTAAGTGGGAAAGAGTGCTTGGGGCGCTTTTATGCAAAATAACGCATCCAGGCACAATCGTGTATCGCTTGTGACACTTGTTTAAGATAAAGGCTTCGTTCTAAACATATTTCTTTCATTAGTCCACTGAAATTCCACTTGTCTGAATGCCAGTGATTTAGTCATTTAGTCACATTCAGGAGACTTTCAGGAAAACATCATCAAGGCTATAAATAAATCTGTATTTGCCTTCCCAACCTTCAGGTACACAGCACACAAAAAAAAGCACATCCTCCTACTTCATTCGATGACATAAACATATCACAGCTCCTTCCCTTCACACTTAAACGCATACACGGGTTGCCAGACACCCATGACCTCATTTCCCAGACTGCTTTTCCATTAATTTCAGTTAGGCCCTTGGTGGTATTACTCAAACCACAGCTGGGTAATATTTCAAAAAAGATAGCACAATACAGGACACCTGGAGAACAGCAGTGACACATTTTTTTCTTTTAAACCGAGATTTAATACTATTTATCATCAACAAAACAAAATACTGTCTGTAAAATAAACAACTGGTACAATATAGATTTTAGTGCTCAATCTAAGAGCAACAATAGAGGTCCACTAACAATAACCTGGATATCCTAAACAAATGTCCTATAGGCAGTGGTTTTGACTGTAATACAAATCACAGACTTATATTAATCTACTTGTTTCAATTTGTTATAATTTCAATAGCAACAGGGACATATACAGCAGATGCCACATTTTTTATTTTATTATATTTGGCTGAAGGAAACCTTTGGAACTTTTCACCTGGACCACATTTTCCCATCGTTTTGGGTCTGAACATTTTTCTAGAAACAAAAATAATCCAAATCATCCAGCATTCTGTTAAAATGCTATAACTGGCAACCAAACAAAAATGGCTATACACTGTAATCCTACAGGGAAAACAACTAGATTCACTGAATAACTCAATGTACTCAATTACAAAAAAAAAAAAAAACAAATCCTCAATTAAAAGATTAAATTGTCATGGTTGTTTGAAAAAACTACCCTATATATCATATATGTTGCTGTCAACCAAGACATTACCATTCATATAAATGGAAATTTGGTTTACAAATTAGGTAGAAAGGTTAAGTCTGTTGGGCTTTTACACCCGAGCCTACTGACACAACAGGCCTGAGCTTCACCTCCTCATGGATGGGACGCTAGTCCATCGCAGGATACCTTCCCACTATTTTTACTGGTACCCATTTATACTGCTGGGCAGACAGAGGCACACTTGTGGTCAAGACCTTGTCCAGGCATCTTAGAATAGGGATTCGAACCCACAACATCTCGATCATGAGCCCAGCACCCTAACCTCTATCCCACCAGTCCTTACGAGGTATAATAGACATAATTAGGAATCACACGTTCAGTTTGTTAGTGGTTTGCTACTAACAAATTTATATAGCCATGCCATTCATATAAACTAGAAATTACTAGTTTATTTTAATTATTATCGTTACGTGATGTCGGGTCCCCTGTGTGAACTGAATATGCAGAAATCTGGCCTGTGTCTTCCCCTTGCACTGTGCTAATAACGCTCTTCTCCATTTCGCAGTCTGCACCATCAAATCACATCTTCCCGTCATGTGTCTACTGCATATGCAGCAGTAATGATCATTCTTGTAAAACAAAAGGAGCCGTTTTAACGTGCATGTCTTTGGACTGTTGGAGGAAACCAGAGTACCCGAAGGAAACCCACGCAAGCACAGGGAGAACATGCACACTCCAGATGTGCTAATCACTACACCACCATGTTTACAATTGCTCTTTAAAATAGCAAAAGTATGTCCTATCTAGTTGAATAATTGATGAAATAATTGATAAAATACTCGATTAATAAAACAATCAATAGCTGCAGCCCTAAAAACCACCATGTCAATATGAAGTGCTTGTTTTCGCCACGGAAATGTTCACAGTGTTATTATAAGTGTCTGAAAACATGGAAAGCAACAAGACATACAGAGAAGCACCTGTGTCTGTTTTCCTTAGTAACTGTAAAGAAACTGTTGAAAATAACTGTTATTACTGTTTTTACCTTTCTCTTCTTCCACACTCTGACATTGCATCCAGCACCTGTAGTCAGTGATTGCATGGGGATGTTTCTTGATGCTTATAAAAGGAGAAATCACACAGAATTCATGAAGAAGTCTTTTTCAAAGTATCTTTTGGTATTCATTTTGAAAGCGAATTCTTCATGAATTTGGCATGACCTTTATCAACATCATAAAGCTGCCACTATGAGATAACCAACGACATGCTTAGAATGGGGCACTGCATCACAGGGCGGAAGACGAGAAACGTAAAAGCTATGATTGTAGTAACAGTCATTTTCTACAGTGTCTTTAAAGTTATTGAGATGAACAGACACAAAAGTATCTCTGTAGGGATCTGGTCCATGTCGTCAAGCATGGCAGTGGTGCAAATAAGCTGTTTATTTTAACATGGGCGATACTATAGCAGGAGAGATATTATGATCACGAAATTGGTTTGCCCAGATCGAGGCTCAGCTTGGGCTGTGCTGACCTTTGCGAATTCCCCAAACGTGGGAATCTCGACTGCATAATTTCTGGTAGTGGGGGTCTTCGTTCATGCTCTCCCCTGTCTCACAAGTCTGGGAGCAGCCATGGCCTAATGGTTAGAGAAGCGGCTTTGGGACCGAAAGGTCGCTGGTTCGATTCCTGAACCAGCAGGAAAAATGTTGGGGGGGTGAGTAGCACCTTCCCTTCCTACACATTCATGGCTGAATTGTCCTTAAGCAAGGCACCTAACCCCCCACTGCTCTCCGGGTGCTGCAATGTGTGACTGCTCTGTGTGTGTGTGCTCACTGTTTTTGTGAGTTTGCTCACTTTGGAAGGGTTAAATGCAGAAGTCAAAATTTTCTTGCGAAATTAATACAGCATAAAAATAAATAAAAGAAAATAAAAAATAAACATGGATGTTTGCCCCATAGAGTTACAGTGTATCGCCATTTTGCGGTTGCCAGTTACAGCACTCTAACTCAGCAATGGACTGGACTTGATCATTTTTCTTCCTAGCAAAAATCTTGACACAAAAAGTTGAGAAAATTGGGCCCGGGTTAAGACGTCCTGAAGTTTTCCGCGAAAAGTGTCATTATGTAACAAAGAAAAATGGAATCATTGCTCTGGTAAATGTTTCTGAAAAGATATTTTATTTAACATTTATGAAGGGAGTTCTGTGTCTACATACAATGTGGGTTCTCCAATTTCCTTCCACTGCATAAAAACATTCCAGTTGGAGAATTGGCTATGCTAAATTACCCCTAGGTGTAAATGAGTGTGTGAATGTGTGTGTGCATGGTGTGTACCCAGTAATGACCTGGTGCTCCATCTGGGGTGCATTCTATCACTTATGTGCCCCGTGTTCCGACGCAATATTTCAGATCCACCACAATAATAATCAGGATAGAGCACTTACTGAAGATAAATGAATGAATGAATGAAGGAATGAAAGAATGAGTGAATGAATGAATTCCCAAATATACAGCATAACTATAAATGGATAAAAATATGATGAACTGTTCTTTAATAATTAAAAACTGTAATCTTGGCCAAATTACTGTGTTATAAGAGGATTAGAAAAGTAATCAATTTCAGGATGATTATATCTGCTCAGTACCAGGCCACCTCACACCCGATGATTATTATCCTGTACCAGCACATTTTCAAGGACCTTATTCCCTCTGTAATACTTTCATATTAGATGTTGTGCTGTGTCCATTCTCCAACCCAACTCTATAAGGATGTCATTCAATGGTCATTCATGTGTCATGAAGTCCTTATGCAGATGCACTGCCCAGCCAAAAAGAAAGTCGCATACACGAATGTGTTGTTGTTCTGCCTTTAGCCTTGCTTATACCATGTAATCATTATACCATTGTTTCAACAAATTTAAGCAACAAAACATTTATTTCCATCCAGTGTTGGGTTCATTTCTCACCGACATCTTGAATTGATGAGGGAAAAATTTAACCACTCCATAAAGTCTTCTCCAGCACATTCTGAAAACAGGGTTAAGGTCAGGTCTCTGGGGCGCCAATACATATGTAAAGATGATCATGCTCCCTGAACCACTCTCTCATTATTTGAGTCCCCATTGTATATCTGTGCCATCAGGGGGAAAAAATCCATTGATAACCTGCTCATTCAGTACATTCAGGTAATCAGCTGACATCATTTTATTGCCATATTAATGTTGCTGAGCCTCGACTTGACCAACAGGAGCAACAGTGTTATGAAGATTAGATGCTGTGATCAAGGCTGAGTGCCCTCCATGAAAATATTAGAGTGTGAAACATTTTTTTTTGCCCGGGCAGTGTACCTTGTGATACTGAAGTAAATTTTTCATGAGAAAAAAAAAAAAATATCAAAACATCTCACAATATAACCTGTGAAGGTTTCAAAACAATACCCAGTAGTTTTCCATTCCCAGATCGGCTTTCGAGTATGTGTGCCTCACAGAAAGGCCTAATGCTTCACTAATCAGTAAATGCAACCCTAACATGGCTCTGATAGTGCCACAACACAAGACAAATGTCCCCTGAGGGCATACAGTGTACTCAGCCGTCAAACTCGGTGGCTATTTTTAATCTGTTGGTGACCTGAGGGATGACATTTCTAGAACAGCGAATTCCTGTGGTGCTGTTTAGACGAGCGGAGAAGATCATCCACACAGCATTTTTGACAGACATGCGACATGAAAACATGACCCATTTTGCTTTGTCAAGAATATTTATTTTAGTTAAGCTAGGTTGGACAGACATACCAAATATCTGCTTTCTGTATAAAATAAGACTTTACAAAAAGTCTGTCCCTTCAAATATCACAGCATTAAACTAGCAAAGAAGCCCCTGATCTAAACCCTGATGTGCTAAATGGGAAGTTAATATCCCATTTTGAAAGATAATCACTTTTCAGTCATTGTGAACCTACAACCTCCATTCGTATAAATCTCAAATGTGTCATCATCCCTGAGACGGGCACAATTTCACAATTACAGTTTATATCTCCAGCTTCTGTTATCAAATGTGGTTTATCATAGGTTATCACTTTCTCTTGTGTCCACTGACAGTTGTGTGGGGCCAAATAGTGACAGATCTAATCAGAATTACCACTGCACCAGTTAAAATATGAAAAATTTAAATTATAAAATTATAATTTTAGTTTGCTTTAATTTAGGTTTATGTGTACTGTGTATTAAAACTCTTAAAGAGAATTAAAGAAATGCTGTTAAACCAAATTGTTGCCCTCTGAACAAATCAGCACTTTGGTATGAAGAATAATGATATATTAGACCCTTGGTGACTCCATTCTCATTGAGTTTTCTTGGCAGATTTTTTACAGGGAAGATTGCCTGCTCTTTTCCCTAACTCTCCACAGCACCTGGTATTCCGGGGTCGTCTCCCATCCAAGTACTAACCAGACCAGACCCTGCTTAATTTCTGAGATCAGACAGAGTCGGGTCTCCGCAGGGTGCTTGGCGATAAAAAAAATAATAATCACACAATAATAAGAAGAACGTCAGTAGAGTAGAATGATACAGACAGACGGGAAGTTTTTCTTTGGATGAGTAACACTCCTTAACCCCTAACGAATCATATCTCTTCAATGCCTTCAATACTCGCCATATTTAAATTTTATTTGCATGGTATTATAATATGCCCAAATACACTGAACCAATAAAGCCTTCAATAGAATAGGATAATGGTGTCTGTGAAAGTTGAATATTTTCTTTTTTATAGTCAACTTTTGTAATGTACTACAACAAATGAGATGAGTACTGGAGCTTATCAGCAACTATACATTCCATGTTTCTCCAGTTCAAAGATGAATGGATCCATTTGTGAAATGACTTTTTCTCTCATGCTGAGCTCACTGCTATAAGATCATATAATCATGTTTGTAAGAGCAGTGCATCGTTTGATACAAATAACTGACTTCTCTTTGTGCTTTTTATTCAATTATATATTTAATCATATACGGTACAACTTTAAATGATCCCCCTTATCGTGTCCTTTCCAAAAAGGTCATCAACTGTTAACAACAATGTCGAGTGTTTTCAAATTTAATTCATTCACTCATTCCTTCAATTTATCTTCATTAATTTTATCCAAAGTTTTTAATGTGTTTTAATTCAGGGTGAAATAGGGTCTTCAAAATATTTAAATTGTTATCAGTGTATACTATATTATCACTGACCTGAAAACGGTTGGAAAAATCGACTGTTATAATGCATTATACACATAGTTAAAATTATTTATGAAATTGTACTGCACTTTATATTTATAAGTGTTTACTTTGCATTATGAATGCTTAACATGGTAGCACAGTGATGCATAGCAAGTAAGATCTGGTTCTGTACCTGCCGCTCAACTGGGGCACCTCTGTGTGGAGTCCACATGTTGTCAATGTGCCTGTGCGGGTTTCCTCCAGGTGCTCCGGTTTTCTTCCACACTCCAAACGCATGCAATTATTTTAACTGGTTAGTCTAAACTAGGGCTGCCGCAACTGATCATTGTAATTGATGACGATGCTGAAAATGCATTAACATCCATCTATACTTTAATTTGACGTCAGTTTAAACTACAGTACTTTAATTGTTTCACATTTTTATAATTTAATAGATTTAAATTCATAGAACAAATGCTTTCCCTCAGTGATGTATTCACAGCATGCATGACATTAGTGACGTGCATAGACACCCTTTGGTTAACCTTAGTCAACATTACAATTTTAAAACAATCATGGCCCCTTAGTGGAATTGGCCTCTGTGTTATTTAAAAGTAGTGTAAAAGTTTCCAAAGACTGAAGGGTATGTGCTGAATACATAAGAACACTTCAGATTAGCTCAGAATTAAAGATCGGTTTATACATGGTGTAAGCTTTTATTGGCGTACAGCAGCAGTAGTACCACCTATAAAGGAAACAAACAGGAGCTATTTTGGATAGTAGACCACCAGAAAAACTCAAACTACCATAAATGTTCACTTGTTTATTCGTGTCAATTAAATTAACTTACCATTTTTATTCTGTTGTCTACGGAAGAGTACAGGAAACATGTACATGTGAGGTTTTTTCTGAGATTAAAGTCAGGATTTCAGAGAAAAAAAAACTCAGAAATGAAATACCTTTCCCACTGAATAAATATTTAGGCTTTATTCTATGCTTAATGACGGCGCCGGTGTGTGTTTTAGGGTGTGTTGGGCTTGATGGGGCATGTAGTTTAATAGAATTATTTTACTGATTCCATTACTTAAAGCCCATTTCTTTGCATGGGTAATGCCATAAATACTTTAGGTATTTATGGACTTTATGACTAAGATCTAACATTTTTACTTTGGTAGGGGGTTGAAAAGAAACTTGAAACATAGAAACCTTTTATATATATATATATATATATATATATATTTTTATGCTGCAGTTGCGAGTTTAAACCTACAAATTTGCACTTACTATGTAAACCTTAGTTCACATTTTTTTTGATGCAATATACAATGACAGCTTCTTACAACAAATGGAACTGAAAGGGTCAATTAGATTTTTTGGAGGAAAATAAATCACCAATCAATAAAACAGTCGATAGATTAATTGATAAAAAAATAGTTGTTAGTGGCAGCTACTCTAAATTGCCCACAGGTATGATTTCAGTAAGAATGGCTATCTCTCTGTATTAGCTTTGTAATAGACTGGTGACCTGTTCAAAGTGTACACCCCTTTAATCCAACCCCAACACCGTCCACCCCCCGCCCCGCACGCGCCCAATGTCAGTTGGGATTAGCTCCAGTTCACCCACAATCCATAAGAGATAAGCAGTACAGAAAATGACATGATGAATGCAAAAGCATTTATATATCCAATATATATTTTAAAAAACTCCACTTCTACATTAAACAGAGGCTTATTAGACCTTTTTACATTTAAATGCACACTTCTCTCTTCTTTTTAGAACAGTTTATACAGGAAGTTCTGTTTTTTAATTATAACTGTATAATAATAATAATAATAATAATATTAACTATTACAGAAATATGTACATATGTTTTTCTTTCATATATAACAATGCAGTTTTTCCAATTTTTTATTACGGTTTAGATTATGTAGCTGGTTCTAGAAATAGTGTATCATAACTGTAATGCATTGGAATGAGTGCATTCATTTAAATCTGTGAGTTGAATTGCAGTTCAACTGACGACCGTCAGTAAAATTAATCAACACCTTCTGACTAATCAGATTTGAGAATTCAGTAGGGTTGGAGTACAAGAATACAGTATATTATAAAAGTATGTGAAGGTTATTACACATACAGACTTCCCAAGTGTTTTCCAGTGACAAGTAAAATATGTCTTACTCTGATAGGAAAAAAAATCTTGTATATGGCATGTAAATGTGATGTTTACTTATAATGTCCTGTAATGAGAAGTCAGTGAGTGTGAATCGTCATGTGATGTATGGAAAACTACATCATCACATTTGAACTGCTCTCCAGCAGAGGCGTTCGGGGGGGTGGTTGTACTGCTCCTGCTGCTGCATTTCAGAATTCAATTCCTCAGTTCATTAACTACCTGCAGAACTGATTTAAACCATCCGTTAATAAGATGGTTCCAATTTCCAGCAAGCAGGGATGGTGCATTTCTGGTAATGACTGATCATGTGTACTTGTAAATAGGTGAAGTGCAAATGACTTTCCATTTAAATGGCTCACAGATTGAAATAAATGTACTTTACTAAGGCTCAATCCATCACATTTCCTAATCTGGCAGGAAGTGGCCAGTACAGGTTGCAACACATTGATTGAGACTTGAAAAACTGACATAATTTTATTAATGTGCCTCAAATACGAGCTAAAAGTACCAATAAAACACTTCAGCATGTTTCACTGTGTAGGCACCGTCACCTTTAAGCAATTGCATTAATTTCCTATAATTGCTTAACAGTAGTTTCAAGGCCTGTGGCACCAAGGCGAATGGTAGCACAATTTAAATGCATCTATTATCTGTAGAAAAAAAATAAACTTTTTTTTTAGCTGAACTGAAGGTCATTTAGGGTTCTTTTCAGCCTACAAGTCAATTCTTGAAATTGTCTTTATTTTGCCTAGATACATCTTTATTCCAGAAATCTGTGCAGCAGACATGAATAAATGAGTAATCCCCTTTGATATCGCAGTTCACCTATTGCACCCCCGCTATATTGTTTTTTTGTTTTTTTTTATAGAACATGTCTATTTTTATTTTACAGCTTTTTACTTTGAAATAAGCATTTTTCTATGCTAAGTTGTATATATAATATATATTAAATGCAGTAAAAATTCGCTAATATTTAAAACATTAACGGCTCCCGAGTGGCGCATCGACAAGGTGCACGACTATCAACCCGGAGATCGCAAGTTCGAATCCGGGTTGATGCCAT
>JBCNYH010000026.1:10030822-10041576 GCA_039654325.1 Tandanus tandanus
GGCACCTAACCTCCAACTGCTCTCCGGGCACCCCCAATGTGTGTGGCAGCCCACTGCTCCGAGTGTGTGTGTGTGTGTGTGTGTGCGCTCACTGTTTACGTGTGTGTGCTCACTTTGGATGTGTTAAATGCAGAGGTAATAATACAGTATAGCAAAAAATTAAATAAATAAAATTTAACCTAAGGACTTTTTAGTGACTGAAAACCTATGAGTGCATTAATTTAAAATTTATTTATAATATTATGATCATTATATTTGTGTTTATATTTCAAGAAAAAGTGCAAGTATGAATTTCATGGCATAAACATGAACTTATAAGAGTGTAGGGTGTATAATGTTATTTATATATTTACACTCACACATTCATTTTATAACTTATTTTCAATGCTAGTCTTAGAGTTTAAATCTACACATCAGAACTCTATAACTCGCTTTCTATTAAATAGTGGTTTCTGTTTATGATTCGATTCTTTTGAATGAATGGTCCACGAGGAATCGATTCCTTTTTGATTCAGCCCACAGCACTTTGAATAAATACATAGAGCGCCTCTACTGGTTATTTCTCTACTGGATTCTCTCTTTATTTCAAAGAGACACTTTTAATCTTCTTTTTTTAGTCTAAATAAAGGATGTAACTGCAATCTGGAAAATGGGAAACATTTCCTTTATTATCATATTATACAGCTCAACACTGCAATATTTTCACAGTTAAAAATGCCTTATGTTTATTAGTGTTCACCTCATCAAGGAAAATTTCCTTTGAGCAGATTCCTCAACCCCTGAAGGATTGATAATTACCACATGAGATAAATCAGATAAAACCATTCAAAAATAGTCGACAAATAAAGATGAATCATGCTTGACACATAATTTTAAAGTTCACAAAAAACTAGGGTATTATTATTATTATTATTATTATTAGAAGCAAACCCTCCAAAATAAGATAATATAAATGGAGCAAAAATAAGAGAGACAAATAAAGGATGTCTCCCATAATATAGGATGCCAGTCATGTCCAAGAAAACAGAATCTTGCATTAATTAAAGTGAATATATTTATGCCTTGGTATAGCAAAACCACCTCTTCTTAAGTTCATACATATGAAGTATTTAGAGATTCTGCATTTACCCCCTCTTGCCCAGATGTAAAACAAGGGATTTCTCATCAACATAATTATGTTGACTTTCTAAGTAAATTAATTGGGCACTTTTTAAAATTGACTCACGGTTGGAGCCACCGTTGCAAATTGATAAGGTAATGCAGGTAGCTCAACCCTCGGAGGCTCATTATGCTAATTCACTACAGTGGATCACAGGCAATTGCTTTGATTGTCTTGAGATGAAGAGGAATTAAAGAGATGTTTATACAGAGTTCAGATACACATTTTATAGGCTATGCAATGACTGAAGTTATCAATTATTAAGTCAACCATAACCATATTTTTTGCCAATACATTTTCCCCCAATCAGCTTGTTAAAAAAAAAAAGTTTATTAAAGGAATACTCCTGGTAGGTATGTAAGTCAATAGCAAAATCTAACCGTGAGTTGGATAAGGATAAGGATTTCCTCATCAGAAATTAGCAGAAGGTTCAATCAATATGCCAGCTCAATAGGCCAGAGACCTCACAGCTTACACAAACATACATTGACAAGAGAGCTAAAGCCTATGTCAGTAAATCTTATTAGTCTTGGGGAACGAACAAGTAACCAGATGAAAAGAAAGGTTTAGGTTAGGGATCTAAAACCTTGCTGTAGGTAGAACAAGATAGAGGCTGTGATCGGGGCAGAGCATTGCTCTCTGGGTTTTACATCTTCAGATATTTACTCATTTTGTCCCTGGAGTTTGGTTTGGCCTATCTTACTGCAGGAACAAAAAAAAAGATAAACTTTGGTACAGCATCATGGAACAAAATGTGTAGAATTAAAAGAGACCTGGTGCCTATCACATCTGACTCTGGGCGAAGAAGGGGTACACCGTGAACAGCGTCGCCAGACCAGTGCAGGGCAACACACATACAACCATTCACACACTTACACCTAGGAGCAATCTGGAACAGCCAATTAAGCTAATGTGCGTGTCTTTGGGCTGTGGGAGGAAACCGGGGTACCTGGACAAAGCCCACGCAAGCACAAGGAGAACATGCAAATTTTTTTTTTTAGATTGTTATATAACAACTTTTAAGATAAAATTTTGGCTATAATGCTGCTTAAAATGTTTCCTAAAAACTGTATTGTTTAAAATACTGTATTAGTTTCTCTATATTGTTGTTTTATATATTTTATAATGAAACCCAGTGTACAAAAATAAAGATGCAGAGCCAGCAAAAAACATTAGACATTCATGGATTAGCTGCATAAAACTGCACAAAAACTGAGAAATGGCTCAAAAATGCACAAATGACTGCAAGCTGTTTAAACATGTGCTATGTGATGCGTAAATGCACAAGAAGTGAACCACAAATAAATACAACTGTTTCTACAAATAAATAATAAGCGAGCATGTTTGCACATTTTAAACACATTTGCCCGACATAAAAAGCATCTTCTCTTCTTTTTTGTGGATCATTTACTCTGCATGTGCTGGATCAAGTGCTATTTTATAAGCTGCCAAGAAGGGACAGCTCAGACACTATTAAAGTAAATGAAATTTGCAGTGATTAATATGATAATTGCGGCATATTCTTTTCATGCAGCAGTATATTGCTAACACATGAGACAATTATTACTTCATTAATGCTTGCTATTGTTTTATTCATGCAGTATGTTATTGTAATAAGATGCCTTACTTTTACATTACAGTGCATTATAATTATTTGACAGCAAGTACATATATCCAATTATTCAATCTACTTTTTTTTTTTTTTTACACTCAAGTTTTAAAAAAATTGTATTTAATATAATATGGTTATCTAATAAGGTATCTAGGTGGTATTGAAAACCCCCTTTTTTAAATTCATCTGCTTAAAAAAAATATGGGAAACTTGAACTACATTCAACCACATGCTAACATTAGCACGCATGCACACTGAGGTTGAATATGAGAAATTTCTCCATGCAAATATTGATATTTGCAAATTGAAATTGAAATACAGTGGTTAGCACTTCTGCCTTTAAGCAGGAAGGTCATGGGTTCGAGTCTCAGGCTCATTTCTGTATGGGGTTCACATGTTCTTCCCATGCCTGCGTGGGTTTCCTCCAGGTTTCAACCTACAGTCCAAAGGCATGCACATGATACTAATTGGCTGTTCCAAATTGCCCCTAGGTGTGCATGTGTATGTGAATGGTTGTGTGTGTGTTGGCCCAGTGATGGTCTGGCAAGCTGTTCAGGGTGTACCCTGCCTTCACACAGTGTCAGCTGAGATAGGCACCAGCCTCCCTGCAACTCTAATAGGAATAAGCAGTTCAGAAAATGAGTGAGTGAAGGAGTAAATTTAGGACTTAGAGTTATGTACCCGTAATACGGGTAGAGTTATGTCCCCTTAATAAGAGAAATCACCTCCAAGCATGTACAATGACGGTCACCATTTGTAGGATGTAATTTTTAAAAGTTAATGTGTAAAAACTATACTGAATAAAGTTTGATTATTTATAACATATTTTCCCCCCATTTACCTTTGAAATGTGGGGGGTTTTATTGGGCCTCCCTGTACAACAGTATCAGAAATATAGAAAATCATCTTTCAATACAAAAGGATAAGGGAAACCACAAGACATCTACATAGCCTGGTACATCACAGTTGCAATATTTTAATCTAAGTATACCAACAGCACAATGTTCTTAAAGTCTATGTGTCATCCCAGCTGTCTGAGGATTACATGTTTATCACTGAGGATTAGCAAATCATTTGAATTCGTTTCAAATAAAGCCTGGTATAAGAGTGAAACTCTTCCTCCTGCACAGTAAAGCACAGACACAAATCTACACATGATATATTATCTAGGTGTAAAAACAGACATGATTTATGAGCACACACGGAAACATCTGGCACAACCTTATATGCATAGAGACTTATATGTGAGCTGTAATTCAATCCAATCATGCACTCTAGGTCAAATCAAGAACCGTCCCTCTACCACATGATGCCTTCCTCTCAGAAAGAGAATCCCTTTAGGAGGCTAACAGCTCTTAATTATACAAATTGCACACACACACACACACACACACACACACACACACACACACACACACACACACACACACACACACACACTTTGTATGTGTGCAAACAACTCTAAAGTAAACTCTAAATTGTTGCAGTAAATTAATACATTTAAGTTTGGACAGAAATGTACTTAGCGCTAGTAGCTGTTTGTTGACACTGGTATCTTTTAAAACGCATTCACAGTTTGAATAAAGTGCTTTTCTAACATTAAAAACACAAAGTGTAGTATATATAATTATGATCAACAGAGGATGGAGGGCCTCCAGCAGAATTTTGAAGCATCCAAATATGAGTCTTGAATCTTTCAGCCTTGGTGAACTGGCATGTACTGCTGATCTGAATCTAATCTAGCTAAGTGGGAATGGACAGTGACGTCCAACCCATGGCTTTATTTTTCAAGGACAACAAAAACACCTATGGGAGGAATTCAGGCAAGGAGCAGGCAAAGAGTGGAATTAATACACAGTGTTTGCTAAGAATTTGAGTATTTGACTATTCCATCGCCTGCATTTAGTGTAAAAAGTTTCAGACTACCAGCATACTTTCTTCAAAGCCTGATTGCAAGGTCAGGAAGTGAAATAACATCCATTTAACATCTAATTTTTACTGTTTTAAGTGCTTTAATACTATTCGCTAAACTAAAAGCATTTTTTAAAGTCTGAAAATTGTATATGAAATAATGCAGATCTTGGGTAAAGTGTTTTACAAATGAATTAAACCACTTCTTTTAATAAATGTACATATTTATGAAAAGTTTTGTAGATTTCATATTATACTGAATTAAGAAAATTGAACAAATTACTTGAAATATTAAACAAAACAAACAGAAAATTCAATTATAATTATTATTTGTCAAAGGCTGGTGAAAGGCAGAAAACAAATTAAAAGCATTTAATGATGCAAGCTAGGCAGACAATTTCAGAACACACTCTAAGTTCATAAACATTATACAGCAGCGGTAAATCGAGTAAGCAAACCACACAATAGAGATAATCCAAAAAACGAAGTCAATAACACAGACAGAGTTCATACACAGTAAGTCGATACTAAAAGGCAGAGAATCAACAGTGTGGGAACAAAGTGTGTGTAGTGTGTAGGTGAGCAGGTGAGAGTGAGATCAGGTGTGCTGGTGGACATGTGACATGAGTGAAAGAAGTCAGGTGACTGTGAGCAGTGAAAGGAATGCTGGGAGGTGTAGTGCGGGTCCAGTGGAATTGCATAATGGAAGGATATGAAAGTATGGCCAAATAGTTTATAACTGATCCCAAAAACTCTCTTTGGAGGAAACCGTTCTGTGATAATTTTGCGAATTGATTCAATATTTTTTGTCCCTTCGTTATTCAAGTGGATTCATATCAGGAACCTTGGCCAATCCACGTCATTTCCAATGTTTCAGATTGTTTACACATTCAATAAAGTCTCATCTTTGCACAATTTACATGAATGTTTGGTATCCATGTCAACCTTATATATGAATTCATGCTAAGAACTATATATTATTCCATTCCCCTACATGTCCGTATCATCCTGAGAACTGACCTACGACACTGCATGTGTCATATTCATTAATTTTTTATATCTAATTATATGCATAGTGTAGTCTCAAAGAAGAAAAAGAACATATCTTTTTTAATAATCAAACCTGTAGGCCTTTAAAATGATATTGATTTCTGTGGATTAAATTTATTGGCCAAAAAGTGATATTTAAATCTGTCGTTCTAAGTATTGCTGGCTCAATTGTTTGGTAAAGGGTCAAAGACTAATCATTAATCTTCAACAAATATCCAGGTGACAACATTTTGGCTGAAGTGTTCAGTGGTTTAAGCGCAGGTCTTTGCTTGGGTGAATCATTTTGGCGCACGTCTGGTTCTCTTATTCATTAGCTGCCAAACTGTCTGCTTCGCATAAGTCCTACATGCACTTATTCATACTGAACAACCAACCGTCCTATTTGATACTGACTTGATGCCTGCTGTTTAATCAAAAATCTTAATGCAATCCTTGTTCTTCTTTCACATGTGTCACCTCCCAACTTGATCTCATACAATTATTTCATGGTGTCTATTCACAGTAGTTGGTCCTTCTAATGATGCCTTCATCACACTTTAATTAATTGTAGCTGTTAGATGTAAACAGCTTTTACATGACACCACACAATATAAACTAGGACTAAACAGATTTCTTAATGTAACACTGTCAAATAGTGGACCGGCACCACAGCAGATCATCAGTGTATTAATAATTAAAGTAATGTCTTTACAATTTTATTACCACTGAGACAGATTATTAAAATGAAATGGATGGATGCCTTAAAATAAGTGTGTACTTGTGTGCCTATAAATTATACAGTAATTGCAAACCTTAACCATAAATACACTAAACAAGCAAACAAATAAACAAGCAAATAAATGAATATTAAAATACATTTTCAACTAAAATTTGAATGCATTTAAAGTACATTTAAAGGCAGAGTGGTGGTGTAGTGGTTGGTATGTCTGCCTCACAGCAAGAAAGGCCTGGGCATTTCTGTGTGGAGTTTGCATGTTCTCCCCATGCATGCATGGGTTTCCTCCAGGTACTCAGGTTTCCTCCAACAGTCCAAAGAAATGCACATCAGGCTAATTGGCCATTCAAAACGCCCCTAGGTGTGGATATGAGTTGTCTGTGTTGCCCTGTGATGGTCTCGCAAGCTGTTCAGGGTGTTCCCTGCCTTCGGCCAGTGTTGGCTGAGATAGGCTCCAGCCTCCCCGTGACCCTAATATTAGGATTAAGCGGTTCAGCAAATGAGTGAGTGAGTTAAAATACATTTATACATTTAGAAAGGTTTAAACAATGGAACAAATAATGTGATTTATAAATAATGAATCATAATTAAACTAGAAAAGCACCCAGAGAGCGCAGACCTGCACCAAGGCCGCAAAAAATCTTAAATGAAAAATTACCTGCATCCAGACAATAATCTGGATCCCTGGCAAAATTTAATCAATTGTTTTTGGTATCATTTCTGACTCATCCTGAAAATTTTATCAAAATCTGTTCATAACTTTTTGAGTAATGTTGCTAACAGACAGACAAACAAACAAACAAACCAATACCGGTGAACACATAACCTCCTTGGCGGAGGTAATTAAGCTGTTTTTCCATGCGGATCCTGTTTACCCTTTAGTGACCACATAGCTAAAATATTAGCGTGCACACACACACACACACACACACACACACACACACACACACACACACACACACACACACACACACACACACACAACAGAGAGAAAGCACTGATTATTTACATCTGTGTCTTGGAGAAGCTTTGACAGATTGTGCTTTGTGCTTTTATAATCAGGTATAAGAATTTCTCTGTTGCCTGCAGCAAAACATGCAAACACATTTTATTTATTTATCCCTGTTCATAAAACAAATTTCCATAGTCAGTCTGCCATACTCAGGATAACAAGAGCACCCATCACAGTGCAATCCTTAACTATCTTGTACAGTCGAATCAATTCCTGACTTCTGCAAAGTTTTCTTTAGCTAATGACATCCCTGTATTATTTATTGATTGCCTTAAGGTCTTTTTGGGGTTTTTTGTTTCTTGTTGGCAAATATTGGATATTTTATTTGGTTTTAAAACTCCAGTGCACATTTTGTCCCATGATATCAACACAGTCAGGAGTGTTTCAGCATAATTTATACATTGCTTCATTCAGTGTGAAGAATTAATACAGCAGTGAATTTGATTAAAATTTACACAGCATAATGGATTTCTAACAACTCAGATACTTTGTGATCCTACTTCACTATGAAGCTACATGGGTTTGATGTGAGTCTAATAGATCTTGCAGGATTACCAGTTCATCCCATGCTCATGTGGTGTTTGCTTCCAAGCAAACATTTTTCAGGGATATGAAAACATATGTTCCTGAATGTTTAGAAATACCTTACTATAATATTCAATGATTTAACTGTGACCATGTGAACTGAGCCATCAAACATGGCCCCATTTATAAGATTCAAATTTGTTGGAAATATGATAACGAAGCTTTTCTGTAAGGCATAAATAATAGATAAAACAAGCCATGAATCCAATATAAATAAACAAACATACAGTGAATACAGAATATGTTTTTTGTGCTTTGTTCTGTCAGGCTGAAAGTTCCTTCCCAGCGTGCAGTTTCATATATTTAAGTAATATTGCACAAGCAAGAAAGAGTGCTATTATACAGAATATTGGCATGGTTGTGATTTAATTCTAGTCAAATTGCTGGACTGGAACTAACTGCTGCATAATTGAATAAAATAAAAATATTGTGTAATAAAATATTAATCATTTATTTGACCTTCAAGAACCAAACCAGTCCCATTGGTCCATTTTTAAGTGAGTGCTTGTCGGAAAGAGCATTAAACCAGAATTAAAATAATGTATATCTTTTATGATAGGACACAATTTGACAGAGATATGGACAAATACATTTTGAACTACAATGACTGTGCAAAACTAAAAAATAAGATGCCTTAAGCGTTTCCAAATTAAACTCCTTAGCAACATAAATTTCCATCAACAAAAAGCTATCAGGATGAAATTTGTAACAAATAGTTAACCCTTTGAAATCTTAATTTACACAAAGTTTCATGAATATATGTGAAACATCAGAAAATTGGCCTTAAGTCAGAACTTATTAAATACTTTGTTGAACTTTAAATGCGATTTTCTCCAAAGTTGCATACTTAATAGGCTGAAAGTTCCTGGCAGGTTTTGGTTAGTTACTCCAAAACTAGCAAGATATGTTAGAACATTTGGTATCATTTTTAAAGCTTAGGATATCAGCTACAAAATGGTACCAATAACTCAAAATTAATAAATTCACATATTTCACTTAAAATATTGTCATCTTAGCTTGTGTTTTCGTGGTTATTTTTTAAACATGACTCAAAAACTTAGCTTGTTAGTCTGACGAGACTTGACAAGATTCATCAATTCTGAATACTGAAGTCTTCTTTAACAAATTTTATATATAAATTTGACAGGGTAATCCATATATAAAACTGTAGTTATTATAATATATTTATTACAATTATTTCAATCCAACAGGATTTTCATGACCAAATTTGTGATATAAATGCAGTGACAAATACTTTGAAATGTTGTACAACAACTACAAAACAAGTTCCTGCAGTTAAGTTCTATAACCCTTTTTGTTTTTTCTTTCAGTTAAAGTCAGTAAATCTAACATTGAAGCTTGTCATGCTACAGAGAAACTGCAAAGCCTGCTTTGAATGATTATCTGTGCCGTAAATAATATATAGATTTAGGCACTGTCTAAAAGTGGAGCTCCTGATAGCTGTCTCTTTTGATAATGTAAGTGGCTGATCCTGGGTTTGCTTTTCAGTACCTTCACAAGCTGATTTCTGCTTTCATTTGTATCACCTGTCTAGTTTAAGTATCTGTTTAATTAGTTCATGACTTCGGCATTTGCTCAACAAGCATTTATTTAACTGCAAGTCTGTTTGTCTACCTGAGCTTATGTTTTTTTTATTCTGTACAAGTCTGAGTGCTGGTGTATGAGCCTCTTTTTTTGGGTTTCAAATTTGGTATCAATAATACAGGAGAATCTTGTTAATATGTGCTTCTTTTAAATTCATTTCCATTTCTTTTAAATTCATTTCAATTTCACTGAAATTGACCAATATTTTGACTGAAATTTACCATATTAGAGCAATAGGACGGCATTCTGCTTTGAACCATGGCAGTGTTCACGCCCCCCACACAAGCGCATTCACACCCGCATATTAGATAAAATATATAAAATATTAGCAAAATTGTTAAAATGCGGGGCAGTGGTGGCCCGGTGGTAAGGTGCTGGATTACTGATCCCAAGGTCGGGGGTTCAAGCCCCACTATCAACAGGTTGTCACTGCTGCCTACCTGCTGCACATATTAACAAGACCCTACTGTACATCTTTATTTATTTATTTTAGTTATTTATTTATTTATTTATTTATTTATTTATAATGCGGCAGCCTGTGGTGAGCACATGTGGACACCGGACAGGACACGGGACAACCATCCAAACCATATTCCATGACTATGGTGCTCCGTTCGGAAACTCTGCTATTAAAGTAACAGCTTCATTTTGATCTGTTCAAAGTGCTGACACTGGCAACGCCTTAGAAAAATGCTAAATAAATCTCTCCTCACAGAACACATCCCCATATCAGTGAAGAAATCAATTACCTTAAGCCTTAAATCCTAATGTTTACTTGTCTGTTATGTTTATTTAATTGACCCCTGTTTGGATTTAACAAGGTTATACCTGTTTGCACTTAGTTGACTGGTTGGTGACTGTGGATAATTGCCTTGCCCTTTTGTCTTGACTGCCTGTGATATCTTCCAATAAATTCATCCCTGCTCTTGCATCCATACCTATGACAAAACCAACCATCTTTGGCATTTATTTTATGGCTTTTGGATGCTTTGAAAATTCACGTGAGCACAAAAAAGACATTATAATATAATACACACACGCACACACACACACACACACACACACACACACACACACACACACACACACACACACACACACACAC
>JBCNYH010000026.1:10048736-10061534 GCA_039654325.1 Tandanus tandanus
CTCAGCCGACTCTGGGCGAGGGCAGAGTACACCCTGGACAGCTCGCCAGGCCATCGCAGGGCAGAAACATGCTGACTACAATACAGCCTACTCTTGTATGTTATCTTTTCTGTAATTAAAAAAAGGGTGGTAACAGTAACATAATTCGCCACTGACTTTATTTGAACACCTGTTGTTGATTATTGTCCTATAACAGCTCATCACAAATATTTTATTATGTACAAAGTAGTGGAAAAACCTCCTGATCCTTCCTATCATTAAGAATCCAGGGCTCATACTGAGAAAAGAGTTGTTCACTTTAGTGTCTAGCTTACCTATGTTGCTCAGGGACCTATGCAAAGCCCTTTAATGGTTGAACATATATCAAAATCGACCCTCTTGGCTATGCTTGTTGTCTTGCAGAGAAGTCAACATCATTTGACAGAGCTGGTCCTCTGCAATAGAAAAAAAATGATTGATTTCCTGGTTTCTGTTCTCATTGTGACATAACATCATGCAGGGTGTTTTTCATGTGACAAAAATAATGGACTCATGGAGAGCTACAGAGAAATTTAATTCCCATCAAAGATTCTATCTGAGCAGGTTGTTCCACTCTGCCTGCCTGCAGTTACACACATACCAGATCAGCCAGGGTTGAGTGTCACGGCCGTGCAGTAGAGCACTACACTTAATCCTGAACAGGAGAACGAGTTGCAGTGCCCTGAGAGTGTACTCTGATTGCAGCCATCAAGCGGAATTAATGCTGTGAAGATCCATAAAATGCTATGACTGGAGGCCTAGGCATTTTCAATTTCTTTCTTTCAGTGAAGAGGTGAGGAGTCATGAGAGAGTAGTTGATAATTACAGCAGAGACACTGATCATTCCCCCCCCCCCCCCTTTCTTTTAATTTCCCCTCATTTTCTCCTTAATTTGGTCTTCACCAATTCCCACCCACCAGCCAGTTCTCACCTATAATGTGATAGCCAACCAGGAAGGATTTATGCGCTTATACACATAAAGTACAGCACAACCATATCTTTTCTAACTGTCGCTCATGCTGTGTCACAGGGCAGCATAACACACTCGGATGAAAACACTAGATGCCCTCTTCTGCATACATGATTTCACAAATGCCCATGATTGGTTAGAGTTGCTATGATTGACAGCAGAGAGAGAGAGAGACACCATTGCTTTCACCCCCTGGGCACAATCAAAAGTCTGCAGCATTATCGTAATTTGAACGTGCAATCTCTAGATGATAGTTCAAACGATTTTTTGCTGAACCACATAGAAGCCCAGAAAATTGATGTTTGACTTGCATCAGTGTCCATTTTGTGTCTTGGTTGTTTCTGTGTGTTGCTTTTAATGTAGTGGAGTAGATAACTTAAGAATACAAACAGTATAAAGCAAATTAAACAATATACAACATTTACAACAATAAAACAATATTATAGCAATATAATAGCAAATTAAACACCTTCAAAAACCTTGACTTGCCTTGGGGTACCTTCACTTGTCTTGGAGTAAGACCTTGGTGTGTAGAAGGCTGTAAATTACTCTAAATACCTTTAAAAAGGAACAGAACTGGTTGTTAAAGTCCCATTATGTACTATATGCATGTACTATATTTACCAGTAAATAGACATACGTTCATTCATTCATCCATTTGTCGAGCCGCTTACTCCTACTAGGGTCGCACCGAGGATGGAGCCTATCTCAGCCTACTCTGGGCAAAGGCGGTGTACACCCTGAACAGCTCGCTAGTCCATCACAAGGCCAACACACACACACACACACACACACACACACACACACACACACACACACACACACACACAACCATTCACACTCGCAATCTGGGACAATCAATTAGCCTAAGACGCAAGCCACACAAGCACGGGGAGAACATGCAAACTCCACACAGAAACAGCATCATCAAGCCCGGGACTTGAACCCAGGACCTTCTTGCTTCGTGCTGTCTGAAATAGATATACACTTAAGGTAAATAGATACAGTACACACTAAAGACTGATACCAATGATAGGTCCTATTAGTACTCACAGAGAAAGTATACTGTAGGTTCCTTGAAGCTGCCCCCGCCAGCCAAAAAGCAGTGGGCCAAAAAATGGATTATGAAAAAGTTGCATTAGCATAACATCTTAACTTGAATAAACCCACCAGAAGCTGATGTAAGTGTTTTCTTTTGCATTTGCTCAGCTGGCTGTTGTGCTTTAGCAGCTCAAAGCCACTGTTCATGAAAAACACATTTAGTGCCAAGCTAAATCATTAAGACAGTTATGAAATAATCTCAGCATCCAGCTATGGAGTTTGAGTTGATTTAGAATGGCACATGATTGATCCGTTCTGATGCTCGTTCTTATTAGGAATCAGTGTAATTGAAGCTGAGTGACGTTTAATGCAACGACAGCCATTGGCAAAGTAGTGCAAGCGGTTTCAATATTTAAAATGAGATTTCCTACTCAGATACATCTGCTTGGCTCTGCCTATTCGGTCAGTTTATTATCATGCTGATTATTAAGGTAGCTTCAAGCCAAAGACAACATAAGCATTTCATGGATTTCACACTTTTAGATAGACTGATAGCTTTACAAGGAAATGATATGTGGTAGCAACAGCCATGCGCATCCCCTCTCTCTTTATTATGAACCCTCAGGGATGTCAGTTTGTCAGTTAAAAGCACAATGTGACAGCACAGCATAAACAGGCAAACAAATAAAGGCCATGTGTCAGGTTTGTGTGTGTGTGTGTGTGTGTGTGTGTGTGTGTGTGTGTGTGTGTGTGTGTGTGTGAGTGTGCAAGCATGGTTTGGCGCAACTATCCCTCCAAAATAATTAATATATATATATATCAGTATAAATAAGTGAGTGACATGAATGATTAATACAACGTACCATACATGTTATGTTAAAATCACTCTGATAACATTTAGTCCCCATTCTGATTTTTGATATGAACATTCTGAAGCAACTGACCTGTACATGTAGGCTATTGTGCCTGCAATCTCACTGTATCAGCTGTGTATAGTGACAGTAAAGGCATATTGTATCTTGTATCTGGTGTCACATGATTGGCTGATTGAATAATTGCATGAAGAAGCTGGGATTATATATATATATATATATTTACAGTACATAATCACCATAGCATTGTTAAATGCATCAAACATTTAATTCCATCCAGAGTTCACATTTTGATGATGGGAAATTGAACCATGCTATAAAGTCTTCTCCAGCACATTTCAAAGACTTTCAGTAGGGTTAAGGTCAGGACTCTATGGTGCCAGTTCATGTGTGAAAATGATTCCTCATGCACCCTGAACCACTCTTTCATTTTTGATCTCTAAATTTATAGTCGTGCTATCAGGGAAGAAAAAGTTGATTAATGGGATAACCTTTGGTCTTAGTACTTGTGCTAAAAACCCAAAATCTGTGCGCGGCAAAAAAAATTCCGATTTATAAAATTCTGTGTACGTACACCTGTAAGCAATCTTCACTTTATAAAGTCCCTGAATTCCCACCCTGTACATGCGTTTTTAAACCATAAATGGTCAAAGCAAATCACTGCATGAATGCGGTCTGCATATAAATGAGCCTAGCATAATATTGTTCTGTCGTTGTGGATAATTAAAGCAGGCGAGAAAAGAAAGGAATTTAACTGAGCTAGAGATAGAAACCATTATAGGGCAGGTGGAGGCCACAGAAGCGGTATTACTAACAAAAGGAAACAGAGTGAGTGGCAAAACGTTGCTGCCGCTGTCAGCGGAATCAGTGGCACAGAGCACACGGTGGCAGAAGATTTAAAGCTACACTACATTTTTCTACTCTCTGACCAACATATTTGTAATTTGTTGCTTGAGTGTTACGGAATGATTTACTTGGATGTTTTAATGTGTATTAAATGTGTTGAAAAAGAAGCTCATTCGTTAAAGGTGGCTGTAAAGAGAAAAACTGTCTTCCCACCACCAGAGCATGGCTGTAACTGGAGGGGGGCCAAGTGCGCCATTTTGCAGCATTACACAAGGGACTCACCGCAGTATTTATACATTTACCACAATTAGACTGACCGATAGCGCCTTGAATAATTTGCCTAGTCCCGAAATATATTCTAAAGTCTGAAGTGTGCGAACATTACACTATTCTTCATGTTGGTTTTGTGATGAACAGCAGGACTGATAAGAAAATAGAATGTAACGGCTGTGCAAGAGATTAATGGCTTTATTTTCAGACTTTGAGATATAATTGATATTTGTTTATATGTTCACAGTATCTTAGGGAAATATTGAATTACTTACACCATGTTAGGTGTACTGGATGCTTTATTCCATGCAGCTGTGCCATCCTCTCCTCCTCCTGCGCTCCGGTAGTGGACAATATAATGGTCAGAGAGTGGTGATTAAATATATAAAAATAATTTTGATTTCAGTTAGATTTTAAAATAAAGTGTTTATGAAACAATTACTTACTCCTAGTGCAAAATAACTCAAGTGCAAAATGAGCTATCATGATAACTCGGATCTAACGTATGATACGACATTTATAATCATAATTGTTCTTCAACACCACAGCGTCTGTGTCCCCAGTTTCCCTTTTCTCCTGAATATGACAGAAATACACCACTTTCAGGCCCCTTTTTTGTCACTTTTTATAAACGCCATGTTTATAAATGAGGCCCTGGTCATTTAGCACATTTAGGTTGTCAAGTGACTTCATTTTATTGCTACATAATGTTGCTGAGCCTTGACCTGACCATCTGAAGTAACAGTGCTATGTCAATTATTTAAAGCTAAAGCCGTTCCAACAAAATATTAGAGTGCAGGACTTTTTTTTGGCCAGTGTATATACTGTATATTAAATGAGGACACCACTTTTGCATATATACAGTGCACTTCATTAATATTGTACTAGTGGAAGTAATAAAAAGTAAGCCGTAGTCAAGAAAGTTTTTTGAGAACCAAGATATTATAGACAATACGCTTTCAGCTGTGCAAGCAAAGTGCTTCTGAGGCTGCAGGAGGTAAAACCAGTAGATATTTTGAAATGTCAAAACATGACATTCCTTCAATGGGTTATTGAAGCTGTGAGATCATACTGTAGATGAGCTTTTTTGCCTTATGTTTCCTCACTTCATTACTCTCATAACAAAATCTAGCACTGCAAACAGAGATGTCCTTAATGTTATGCCCATTGCTGTTGACATGTTTCAGCACTGCAAAGCAGAAATTCTTCCATCAGAAAGTGCAAGTGTGCTTTCTAGAAAAAAAGAAAAAAAAAAGAAAAGAAAAACTAGTCTTCTTTTGGTTTCTCTGATGTACTGACTATATCTCTGTTAGGAAAGAAAACGCTAATCATTTACAGACATTTATTATATGATTGTAATAATGCATTTGCATGTGAAGCATATGGAATGGTTCAATGCAAGAAGGCTATAGATTTTATATACAGTATATCTAAAGCAGGGCAGCACGGTAGCATAGAGGTTAGCGCATCCACCTCACAGCAAGGTTTTCATTAGGTTTTCTCATGAACACATTAGTTTAACTGGCTGTTTCAGATTGCCCCTAGGTGTAAGTGTGAACATAAGTGGTTGTGTTTGTTGACCCTGCGATGGTCTGGACAACTGTTCACGGTTATGCCCCACCTTCACCCAGAGATTATTCTGTAATGTTTTTATTCCTAAAGTGATTCATCTCACTCCAAACCAAGGAATCACATGACTTTCCAATATGATTTAAAAAAAGACACATTGGAAAAAAATGCTTACTATTCAAATACAACCCAGTGCAGCACAGAGAACTGTTCTGTACAGTATTTCTGCTTTGAGCTGAAAATAAATGTGATGGTGACTTCACATGCTCATTGAACAATCCTTTTCTTTCTCACTTGTGCAAGAGCATCGCTGACGGTACCTTGCTGGAAATGCTGATCTATTTGGTCAATATTTCTCAGTATTGCTTCTGTGAAGGGTACCTACAGTATAGCTGGCCATCTAGCATTGCAGGAATATTTTAGTCGCCACTGGTAATAAAAGATTTGTTATCCATAAACAGGAAGTCTTTAATGACAATACTAAATCCAAAACAAGTAAGCAGGCAAGGGTAAAAAAAAAAAACACAATTAGGCATTAAATGAAAAATAAATAAATAAATAAAAACAGAGGAAAGAGCAGTTTATGTGCACGACTCAATATTGCTTTAGTCTTTAACCTTAAAGACTGTTCTGTGCTAAAAGCTGGAATCTTATTTGCAGACAGTGAACAGTCCTTTATCAGACATACTACTGTTTGTCTTCTCTCTTCAACCCTTTCATACTGTAATGCTTTATAATCTTACTATATTATGTCACCCAGAAGAAGAAGATAGATTCCCTTTTGAGGTTCTCGTTTGAGAAACCTCTTCAGGCTTTTTACTTAAGTTATCTTAGGGAAGTTTTCCCATCAGCACCTTTAACCTCAAAATTTATGATCTAAATCTATTTGTAGGGCTGTTCTGTGATAACAACAGCTATTAACAGCACTATACAAAAAAATAATATAAATAAAAAAAAAATAATAATAAAATAAAATTCCTGGGTTCAGTCACCATAGCGGTACTTCACTTCCCAACTTTTCCTGCTTAAAACTGCTTAACGTAGGGTGAAGTAGTGTTCAGAGCCAAAGTCTTACTCAAAGTTACATATATGCAACCTGTTAACTTTAAGAAAAACTAGAAATGTGTTCTTGTCACAAAGCTCTAGGTGTATCTATCCATGGTCAATGGCACACTTAGTATCATGAATATTTACTCACTTTGACCTCTGTGACATTGAAATTTTACATGGTTACAGGGATACCCATTGGCATATCTGGTACAAATTACCAACAATCCTGTGCTAAATGCATATCTGACTTTTACATGACCACATGCATATTTCATGTGGCCCCTGTGACCTTGAAATTAGGTCAAGGTGACCCAGTTTCAATAGGTTTGAAACCTTGACACTAAGTATAACTGGTATGAATTGGATACCAATCTGACAAAAACTGCACCCTCTAGAGTTTTATTGGTCGTTTTTGATGAATTGACCTCTGTGACCTTGAAAAATAGGTTAAAGTGACCCAGTTATGATAGGCTGCAAAGGCGTGGAGTTGGGTAATGCCTGATATAAAATAAAAACAAATTAATTAAGATTTCGATATGCTGAAGGGCATGTAAATTTTTACTCACTTTGACCTTTTTTACAAGATTAACAGGCATGTCCCCAGGCATATCTGGTATAAATAACAATTAAGCCTGTGCTAAATTTTACATATCTGACTTTTTATATGACCACATGCATATTTCATATGGAGTGACAGAAGTCATGCATTTTTACATGACTGTATTGTATTCAACAGGGTGCTATAGAGCGTGAACCTGTGTGAGTTTCATTAAGAGTCCTGCAGTACATTCTCTTTATCACAGCACTTTAAATCAGCCAGCTCGCCTTGTCGTACCAGGAGAGTTGAAAAGACTGGTCATTTTTGTCTGACTTCTGAACCAATTCAGTCTTGGGTGTTGATCGACCCTGCTGTTTAATTCTAAGTCTCTTGCTTTGTCTGTCATTATGAACAGCGAGCTAGTGAACTTTTGTAAACAACCAAACTTTACTAACCTAAAGGAGCAAGAAGCAATCTCAAGACTGTTATATTTTTATTTACATTAGGATATATGCGAATGAATATAGTGTTCTATATCACTAGCAAAGACTACAAGCAGCAGTCTGTCTCACTAGTTCACTTCCAACTGGGCTGAAGTTGAAATGCTCCGATGTGACTATCAATCAAAAATAGGCCCAGCCTCTTTGACAGTTTATCTAATGATCATGCATCGGCACCATGTTCTGGCCTGCCCACTCCCCAGTGACTAAGAGAAGTTGAGCGTCCATGAAAATTTCACTTTGAAGCATTTGTCTAATAAACATCAAGCTTTACTGCACTGAAAAACTGAGTGTCATTGAAGTCCAGTAAAGCTGCACTTCTATCGAGCTTACTGGGCTGCACTGCAAAGTCAAGTTATGAGGAACAAATCACGTTAGATGACCTGTGAGAAATTAATGCTGATTCTGAATGAACTAGCCATGAAATTGAACATATTCAAGGTCTTTGTTTGTAATATTGATGTAAATACAACAATTCATATTTGACAAATTTTTTTATGACATTATACAGGAGGCAGAACTTTCCTTGTGGTCTTAAGCAGTTGCCTCTGGTCCCTAGTCATCTATTAGAAATATCTACCCAAATCTATTTGAAATATATATTTTTTTCACCAGAAAGGATACATATGCTGAAATGCCTTCACAGATGTCACAAATGTCCGAAAAAACCCAACAACTTGAGCAAGCAGAACAAATGGTTCCCTCATGGAGTCTGTAGAATTTCCACTTGGGACCATGCCAAAAACTGATGTGTTATAATCTGTGATTGGCTGGTTTACCTGTTTCAAACAATCCCATCAGCTGAGACACTATGAATTTGGAACATGCAACGCCAAACACACCGGAGACAATGAGCAACAAGGGACCATGTAAAGTAAGTGAAAGACAGAAGAATCAATGACAGGTGAAATTTTCTTGACAGATGCAAATTGTTCAGAGTATTCAACTAAAAATCACAGCAAAAAGAGCTCGCCAAAAGTAAACACTGAACCTGTGTTTAATGATTTCTATCGCAGAATAGAAGAGCTGCTGATCGTTGCCATCTAATAACCCATATGAAATATATAAGGACGGTAACCTAAAGTACGATGCCTGTGTCCATGTTTCTGAGATCATTGGCATTCCCTGTGAGTTTACATTTATGTTAATTTGTTTAAAGGTACCATGTGTAAAATTTATCTATATCTAGTGACATCTAGTGGTGAGGTTCTAGATTACAACCATCTGAAATTTATTTCTTGTTCCCTCCCCTTTTAAGCTTGAATGGTTCTGGGCTACTGTAGTGACATGGAAGTGCCAGGTGGCAGTCTTCTTGAAAGGGGACCCGCTCCCCATGTAGGTATAAACAGCTTATTCTAAAGTTTTAAAAACTCAATGACTTTATGATTAGATGAATAGAAAGTTATTTGTGACCAATCACAGCAAAGTTGGTATTAAGTCAGAATTTATTAATTTTGAGTAATTGGTACCATTTTGTGGCTGATATCCTAAGCTTTAATATGATACCAAATTTTCTAACAAATTTATCTAAGTTTGGAGTAACTAACCAAAGCCTTCCAGGAATTTTTAGCCTTTAAAGCATGCAGCCTTTGAGAAAATCATGTTTAAAGTTAAAAGTATGTAATAATTTCCAACTTAATACCCACGTTGCTGTGATGTTTCACATTTATTGATAATATACTTAATTTCTGCTAATAGATCCTTCAAAATGTTACACACTGTACCTTTAAAAGCTATGCCCAATGCTCATTATCTGGGCTAACTAAATAACCCCCGCAGATCTTTCTGCTCTCAGTACAGCTCAGTTCAAACAAATAATAAATAAATAAATTGAATTGAATAAATAAATTGAATATACTCTTGGATATGCTCTTATATATGCTCTTGGAGTAATTCAAGACAGTGGCCTTGAATTTCTTCCATTCGCACACAGTCTGTCTATGGAGTGGTGGAATCCAAACTCTTTTGAAATGTCTAACCTTTTCCAGAATGATGATCAACAACTGTTTTTATGAGGTCCTCATTATACACCTACAAACACATTGGACTTATCAAAGATCAGACAATTATAGATCCATGTTTTTATTTAAAAGAGGGCACCCATTCACAACTGATTGCCATCCAGTTGATTGAAAAAAAGCTGACTCTATTTGCACTTTCAAATTAACTGCTAATCCTAGAAGTTCATATACTTTTCATACACTTTTGCCACTCACACATGTTTTGGAGTATGCATATTTATGCAGATATATAGAAAGTTCTAAAGGGCTTACAAACTTTCAAGGACACTATTTCTTTTTATTTAATAAGCAAAGTCTGTTACCAGGGTAAAAATGGCACTTTTAACTGTGGGGGTCTGTGGTCTGTAGCAACACCTAAGGCATCATTTTAACAATAAGCAAAGCACCAAAGTCAGCTAAAATGTACTCACCCAGATAACTCTGTCACAGTCATGCGGACTATGTTTGCAAAATTGCGGGCTAGTGGTCTTCGAAATCGACTGAAGAGCTTAACTATTATGACATTGTCATCCAACCATAAAATACACGCCAGTCATTGTGATATGAAGCTATCACTAAGCATGCTGTCTATATATTTTATGGGTTGTACAAATGGGGACCTCTGGGATTCAAACAGTACAATTGCATTAGTTGCAGAATTTCTAGAATACATTATGTAAATTGCACATTTCCACCATGCACACTATGAAATTTTGCATCACAATGCATCATTTGATAATGTGTCATTACAGCTTTCAAGTGACTTGCAAAAGTTTTCACCCCTTTGGCATTTTTCCTATTTTGTTCCCTTACAACCTGGGATTAAAATAAATATGTAAATAATGTAGAATTATTGTAAAGCAAACATGAAATAGTACAATTACACAGAAAACTTGAGCATGCACAACAATCCACCTATTACTATTTAAAGTATTACTACTTTGTAGAACCATCTTTTTCAGCAATTACAGCTGCAAGCCTCTTAGGGTATGTCTCTTGAGCTTGGCACATCTATTCAAAGCAAAAGCATCTCCTTCACGAATTTCTCTTCCTCAAGAATTTTCTTATATTTAGCATCATCCCACATTCCCTCAATTGTGACCAGTTTCCCAGTCTCTGCCAATAAAAAACATTCCCATAGTATGCTTCACTGCGCAAGTTCCTTGGTATTCATTATGTCACGTTCTTAGTGGTTCCATTTGATTTGTGGTGTTGCAGACTCTGGGGCCTTTCAGAACAGAGGTATATATACCAAGACCTAGCATGCACACATGTGAAGCTTATTTAACTAATTATGTGACTTCTGAAGATAATTGGTAGCACCAGATCTTATTTAAGGGCTTCAAAGTAAAGGGGGTGAATACATATGCACTTTCCACTATTAGATTTTGTGTGAATATTTTGGAATATATTCACTGTACATAACATAAATACACTGAACTGGTTTATTAGCTGTACCAATCTGGTAACTGTCAAACAACACTGCAGCATGGTCTATTTATCTATTTATTTCCATATTCACTGTATTAAAAATTAAATGACTTATGAATCTTTCCAGAAGGTTATGGATTGTTTAGTGGATAGAGCACTCTAACTTATTAAACCTCGCCTCTTCATCTGATATCCTGACGAGTAATTAATATGAATGAGGTGTCTAACTCTGCTCTGATGTCTGAGAATGAATGACCTGTATATAATATTAGTCACGTCATATTTCGAAATTTCCTTTGATGATGTAATTATCAAAGGATCCCACAACCCTTAGACTTTTCATCAGTACTTCAGAACCCACCCAAATCCCCTCTGCCCAAATCACAACAAAGGACTTTGTACCTTGTGCTGCATAGCTAAACACAGTTTGTCGGTGACCTTCAGAACCAATGGAGATAGGACATGTTGGTTGACTAAGAACAAAGAGAGGGATAAATCTATTGAAACGTTCTACTGACTTGCACAATGCTTGTTTAGTGGATTTTTGTTAATCCACTCTAGTTAATCCTGCAGTGTGAAAACTTCTCATCTGTGCTAGTGCTGTTACACCTTCACAACAAGTTTGTTATTGTAATTTTCTTTTCCACCTCCAGGTGAACTGTCTGTGCATTTACCATTGATCAAAGTTTTGATCTGTTCTGATGTCATGAAAACAGCACAGTACTCTTTTTATAATGAAAGTTGAAGGGTAGATGTAAGATAATAAAGAACTATTTTATTACCACTACACTGCTGATTTCTAGAATTTCATTCATTCATTCATTTTCTGAACCGCTCAATCCTAATTAGGGTCGCGGGGAGGCTGGCACCCATCTCAGCCAACTCTGGGTGAGGGCAGAGTCCACCCTGGACAGCTCGCCAGGCCATAGCAGGGCAGAAACACGCTGACGGCAATGCAGCCTACTCTTGACGAAAGTCGGCAATGGTTCTTTTACATACCTCTCACTATAAACAGTGAGAACCAGATCAGTAATCCAGCACCCTACCATCAGGCCACCACTGCCCTATGTTAAACATAACTCTAACAAAGATCCAGATTTTCTAACAAGTTGTGCCAGTGCAAACCTGGTTTTGGCAATAAAAAAGTATTGTTGGTATTCACTAAGTAGGAGCAGTAACAAGACGCACCTGAGAGAAGGGAATGCAGACATTTTTGTGATTGGCCCTTTTGCAAATGCATTTCAGGCAGTTCCCTTCTCAAGGTGCAAAATATGATGAGGAGAACATTTAAATCAAGCATGCAAGCTGATTTACTATGCTTTGCATTTTACTACTGATTGCAGTTACATTTAATGCTGTAAAAAAGCATTTCTTCGGGTTTTTTTTTTTGCAAAATTTTTTTTTATGGTTTCTCATTTGTGGTGCATTGTGTAGTAGTAGACAGCCACACCACAGCCGACGGCCCCTCTCATTTCATTGCAGAACTAAGCAGTTCAGGAGATTCTTTGTCCTATGAAAGCCCTAAGTGGACGTTCATTCATACATTTTATTTTTTTCGTTTTCCTGTAATAACGAGTTAAGTTCATTTGTTTCCCTGCCTCAAGTTATTTAGGTCATTTTCTCGGGAAAACAAATGTTGTTTTATCATGACGAGGAGTTAATTTCATTTGTTTTCCCATAATACATATATATA
>JBCNYH010000026.1:10091060-10104541 GCA_039654325.1 Tandanus tandanus
TATATATATATACACATTCATTCATTAATTTGCCGAGCCGCTTGATCCTACTAAGGACAAGGTAGGGTACACCGTGAATAGCTTGCTGATGTCGACAGGACATCAAACAAACAACAATTCACATTCACATCTAGGGGAATATTGAACAGCCAATATTTTAAGCAGGGCAGCACAAAGGCATAGTGGTTAGCATGTCTGCCTCACAACAGCAAAGTCCTGGGTTCGAGTTCTGAACATGAAGTTTCCATGTTCTCCCCATGCTTGTGTGGGTTTCCTTCAGGTACACTGGTTTCCTCCCATAGTCCAAAGACATTTATCCAGTTGGCTATTCCAAATTACCTCTAGGTGTGAGTGTGAATGGTTATGTGTGAGATAGGCTCCAGCCTCCCCGTGTCTCTTGTAGGATTAAGTGTATCAACAAAAGAAAGGATGAATTAATTTATTGCATTCATTTATGATAGGTGGTCTAATAAATTAGATAAGCACTGGAAATACAGTATATCATTTATGTAATTATTTAGTGATTACATAGTTAAATGTTCTGCATTTAAGTACAATAAAAAAAAAATCCTGATTTAGTTTCTATTCCTATGAGAATTTAGACGTTAATGAAAATATAATGTCTTTAACCCTATTTATGTGCTTCCCGCCAATGGCATGGTAAATCTGATTCAATCTATAATAAATCCTATATATCATATTATCTTAAAATTGGTACTTTTTGTACTTACACAGTAAACCGACAGCCTCAGGGCTGTTTAGGGACTTTAGCTGCTCTCAGAAAATGCACTGTTGTCGAGACTAATGTAGGACAGCAACAAATAGTGCTGGATATTGATTCTAAATCTTTCTCCATAGCAATGCATGTGATGTTATATTGAGTGTCAAAATAATAACAAATAGTGCTCAGTCTCTGTCATATTCCAACAGCACATGACATTTTTGATAAGAGTGTGTGCATGTGTGTGTGTGTGTGTGTGTGTGTGTGTGTGTGTGTGTGTGTGTTGAGGGGGATTTGGATACATCATAAGAAAGAGTGACTCATTTGTTTTCGAGTCACTGTTCCCTATGAAAAACAGGTCATCTCTACAGCAGTCTCAGTTATCTAGAATATCCTTCGAGAGCTGAGGTAGAGAAAGAACTAATTAAAAACAATAGTAGCTACAACACAAAACAAAGCAATGCTAACTGCAATTAATAAAATAAATACTAATGCTGCAAGATCAACTGTCGTGATATTAGATGGGATGCCTTAATGTAATGTCTATCCGTAGCTTGACAATGAAATCAGTGCATAACATCACAAGTTGCCCTTGATGACATAATAAGAATGATGGAAATATCACACATGTACACACTCTCTCTCTCTCTCTCTCTCTCTCTCTCTCTATCTCTCTCTCTCTCTTGCTCTCTCTCTCAGGATTTTAAGGGTCTGTTATGCTCCACTGGGTTCATGCCATTTCCTCAATAAATAAAAAAAGGGGAGCAAAACAAAAACAACCCCAAACACACACACATAATTTGCTCTTCTGTCATCTCTCCTTTTGTGTATTTGTATAAGGTAGTGTTTTCTTAGTCTTTTTACTTTATCCTCCCTGATACTTGGGCATCATAATTCATCAGAACCAGGTTAGGTCCTATAATCTAAGGTCAAGAAATGTATTTCTAGTTTATTTTCGCAACGTTTGCCCACAAAAAATGTAAATAAAAAATAAATAAATAAAAAATAACAACACCAAAACAACAAAAACAAAACCCAAACCAAAAAAAAAAACAAAAACAATTGACTGTAATAAGATTCTAAACTATTCAGTTTGAATGCTTTTAATCGGATGAATTGAATTTGTGTGTGTGTGTGTGTGTGTGTGTGTGTGTGTGTGTGTGTGTGTGTGTGTGTGTGTGTGTGTGTGGTAGTAAGTGTTTCTTTGTGCTGTCCATCTTGACCAAGCATTTTTGCAAAATAGATTTTTTTTAACCTTAATTAGTTTTTTTTTTTTTTGGACAAATAAAGATAAATAATAAAGAAAGCAATCTGAACTAGAACCTCAAATAGACATGGACTACAGTATTTCACTCTGATACGTCAGTTTTCAGTATCTGCTTCAGCAGAAATACAAAGTAATCCATGTTGAGACATTGTTTAACAGTAAATAATCTAATATGTAAACCACAAATGAACCTAATAGTGATTTTTTTATCATCTTAGTGGTACTAGCTAATGTATACCATTGATCCATTACTATTGCTACATTGCTATCAATCCTATAATTTGTCCTTAAGTAGTCCTCCAGGAAAAGCCTGGTACTTCATAATTTACAGTAAGTCCTTCAGTTTAAGGATCATATTTCTGACTGCGGTACTCATGGGCAGAATCCACAATCCACCAATGCGCAAAAGTCAGTGCTTGGTTAGCTGCTTTTGTTGAGCTGTAGGAGCATTTATAACGGCACTATTTAACCACATTTAATGAAATCAAAATAGATTGTTGTGGTTAAGATTAAATTTTTTCTCACACTTAAAGATTTATGTTCAAATTTTCCTCTTAACACAATGAAATATTGTATTACTGTGTTATGTACGGCTTTGCCTCATACCAAAAGGATCTTCTTTAAAAGACCAGAAGTCCAGAAGTGCACTGTTTGATTTGCAGAAAATGTACAAAGTTAAAAAAAAAAGTACTATTCTAGCCCTAAAGGTCACTGAAGATATCCAGAGAGAAAAGTAACCAAACGTGCATAGCCTAATAGTAACTTAGTTATTATTTAGACATTCATTCGGTGAGGTTCAAAAATGGTCCAGCACTAAATGGGACACATTTGTCTCTTAAAATCTGTCTCCACCGCCAACAGCGACAAGCATTTGTACCTTTTTCGGTGCACACTGGTACTCCCATTATTAAGAGTACAATCCAAAACTCAATAGGCTAATTGGCTATTCCAAATTGCCCCTAGATCTGATATTGAATGTCCCAGTTATTTAAATGTGATAACACAGTTGCATACTAATCCCAAGACCAGGTGACTTACCCTGTGAAATACCTTTGCCAAGAAAACTCTATTGGATTCGACTAAATGGATAGTAAGTAATTGAAATATGCTGCTTTGCTGTGCGTCCTTGGACAAAGCTGCACAACTGATATAACAATACCACCGACTTGTCTACATATTCTGCTTTAGCACAACTTAACTATCTTTGACACTTGAAACAGATAGAAGATTCCGTCTAAATTTCAGAGCGCATGTGCACAGTGTGCACCATTTTTCAAAGTGAAGTGAAATACATTCCCATTAGCATTAATGTGTGCAATTATTTTGCATGCTACTCTTGGACAGGTTTAAAGTTGAGCTAATATACTCATAAATACTGTATGTTTGAATAATGACCATTTCATAATACTGCAGTTTAGAATGGAAAAAATCATGGAAATTCTCCTTTCCAGGCATGTACTGATCTCAGCCAAAGGCATCATTCATCCTCCCGACTGTGCTTTTCTCAGGAGCACTGTAATCACACTGCTTCAACTGTCAATCTTATATGTATTCTATGATAAATATAGATGTTTCTTATGGGGAAATTTCTTCATAATATGCCCAGTCAATTTTCGTAGAGTAGCCAACCAATTATGTTCTTGCTTCGAGCAGTACATCTTTACTCTTTGTGCCTGCACACATTATTTAGACAAGCTGATCAAAGTTTCATCTTGGCCCGTGGTATTGCTGAAGAAAGTATTGATCAAAGGCCCCACCAGATTTGAAATATTGATATAAAAGTAGTGTTGCAAGGGCAAATTAAAAGTAAAACATTCCAGGGGTATTGACAGTTCATCATTTATGCAAAAGGGAAAAGGTCAGTGGAACTTTTTCTGAATCTGGGAGCGTTTCCTAAGGGAAAAAAAAAAAAAACGAGGCTGCAAATATAGAGCTTGGAGTTACAATAAGAGAGATGGGGAACATTTTGAAACTTTTTGAATGATACATTGCTATAGATTGGTGGAGACAGATAGGTTTCTTTAGGTAAGTAATCAATAGTGATATATTTTACTTTTTTTTATTAATTTATGCAAATGATATTATATCGATTTATGAAAATTATATTGTTGGAAAATAAGGCTGGACAGGGTTTGCAGTCATATTGTTTCTTGAATTGGTATGAAATTCAAACCACTTACTCATCAGCTTACAAATTGTTAGTGAGATTATGTTCTGTGATTATATATTCAGCTAGAAACAAGTGTTTTAGGCTTCCTCTTGTTGACATCAAAACTCATCGGTCTACATGAAACAGTATCCATAATACATTCAGAATACACTCCAGTTCTTTACTACTAATGTTTTCAACCAACAAGATGTAAACATGCCTTGAATATTTTAAATTGGATCCATTTTTTTGTGATTACCAGAGCTAAGAGTAAGAAAACATGTTTAAAATCTTTTTTATCCAGTTCAATGCCAGTCACTCTGTGCATTGGATACTATCTATACTGAACTGTACAATTAATTGTACCAGGGCCCCCTGCACACAAATTCATTAACTTATTTACACCTGGGGCAATGTAAAGTCGTCAATCCAGCAACAAACAAAACTAAACTAAACCCACAAAATTCCACTCATAAAGATGCAAATATAAATGTGAGTCTCTGGGTATATCTTGGTAGGCTAATGCTTTAAATTAAATTTAAGTAATGCTCAAGCTTGTTAATCACCAGGCAAGCTAGTAATGTGTTGCAGTCCTGATGAACTCAATGGAGCGAAGGTCAGATGTGTGTGTCTGAACTCTGCTCTCAGGCAATCCAGAAAGTATCCTCAGCCTGTGTGGTAATGTAAAGAAAAGTTTCAATCAACTCGCAGCCAGAGAAACTGGAGACCTGCCACACACAGTAAGGGCCACTGTATTCATTGGCACCAATGTTTGGCTTGTTTTCTATTGTTAGCACAGCCTAATTGAAAATATTGACCCTCTCTGTGACATTCCAGACACTCAGCAAGACTCCTTGACATGATATAAAAAGAATTCATTCTGACACTAAAGTTATGGCTCCATGCTCCCTGAGAACCTGTATGAAAACAGTTGTATGGGTTTGTACATAAAAATAAGTAATGTCCATCCATCCATCCATCCATTTGCCAAACCTCTTAATCCTACTAGGGTGGAGTTGACTCTGGGCGAATGCAGGGTATTCCCTGAACAGCTGCACAATCCATCACAGGGCCAACACACACAACACCAGTAACACTCACAGCTGGGTGGCAATTTGAAAGAGACAGTTCGCCTGATACCCATGTCTTGGAATTGTGGGAGGAAACTGTAGTACTCAGAGGAAGCCCACGCAAGCATGGAGAGTACTTGCAGAAATGTCCCCACCCCGCCTGGGACTCGAATCCAGGACCTCTTGGGAAGTGGACATGCTAACCACTATGCCACTGTGCTGCCCAAATAAAAAATGTTCAGATTGAAAAAGCATTTTCCATCAGGTGTTTTTCCGTTATCTGTAATGGTGATACCTACAGTTATGTGGAAAAATTTGCATACTCTTTGAAACAAATGAAGAATGAAATGTCACTTGGGTTCCATTTTAAATTATTGTTTTGCTTTCAGATACATATTAATTTATATGGATTTATTTTCATTATTATTAAATTGTTTTAACATTTAAATTGGCAATAAGAGATTTTTTATTTTTTTTTTAAACCATGGATATTACAAACTTTCGTAGTAACATAAAGATTTAAATACAACACGACCTCTGGTGTGGGCTTTAATAAAAGCTGATAATAGCAGTCTTTTTTAAATACTTTTTGCTGTTTACCAGCAAGTTATCAGGAGCAAGGTAAAATGGAATCAACCTATCCTAATTTCCATGACAAATACTTTCTCAGTAAGTAGGGAATAAAGCACCCAACAGGATGCACTGTAATAGGATAAAAATGAACTCTGGGGTTGGTTGTGTGATGAAGTGGAGTTACTGTTACCATCCCAGTGTTGATTATTTTCCTATAACAGCACATCATAAAGTGGTTGATTCCACTTACACAATCGCAGCTTGCCAGTAACCACAATTTGTGTTAATTATTAAAACTAGACTTACCATTCTTTTTATCAATAAAGCAATAAAAGTTAGATTTGGTATTGTGGAATGTGCACAAAGCAGATTCTGTTACTATTATCACTTACACTTTAGTGGCTGGTGGCATGGTGACATAGTGGTTAGCACGTCTGCCCCACAAAAAGAAGGTCCTATGTTTGAGCCCTGTGACCTTTGTGAAATTTGAATGTTTTCCGGGTTCTCCAGTTTCCTCTCACAGTCAAAAGACATGCACAATAGGCTAAATAAATATTCTCATTTACCCCTAGGTGTGAATATGAGTGTGATTGGTTGTGTGTCTGTGTTGATCTAGTAATGGTCTGGCAAGTTGTCTGGTGTGTACCCCACCTTTACCCAAAAGCACCTGAGATTGGCTCCAGAATTCCTACAACCCTAATAAAGAACACAGTGGTTCAGAAAATGAAATGAAATGAAAATTGTTTTGGCTTGAAATTGTTACTCTCTCCTGAAATTATCAAAAATACAACTTGTCATGTTGTTAATAAACAAAGAAATTCTTTACGTTATAAAACAGTGTCAATTGAGACTCATTTCTCTCCTCAGCCTTGCAATAGACTAGCGACCTCTTCGGGGTGTACCTTGCCTCTTGTCCAAAGTCAGCTTTGATGTTTTGATGTTTTTCTTTGTTAATTAGGATTTTTTACAATTGTTATGCCCTTGTAAATTATTATTATACAAATGTTTTCATTATACTGAGTAGATTCAGAGCGGCACGGTGGCGCAGAGGTTAGCATGTCCGCCTCACGCCGTGAAGGCCTGGGTTTGATTCCCAGGCTCGAGCATTTCTGTGTGGCGTTTGTATGTTCTCCCCACAGGTTTTCTCTGGGTACTCTGGTTTCCTCCTACAGTCCAAAAACATGCACAGTAGGCTAATCGGCTGTTCCAAATTGTGCCTAAGTGTGAGAGTGAGTGTGAATGATTGTATGTGTGTTGGCCCTGTGATGGTCTGGTGAGCTGTTCAAGGTGCACCCCGCTCTCACCCAGAGTTGGCTCAAATGGGCACCAGCCTCCCCGCGACCCTAATTAGCATGAATGAATGAATGAGTAGATTCCTATATAGGGTGGCACAGTGGTGTAGTGGTTAGCATTTCCGCCTCATAGCAAGAGTCCTGGTTTCGAGTCCCGGGTTCTATGTGGAGTTTGCATGTTCTCCCTGTGCTTGCATGGGTTTTCTCCAGGTACTCTGCACATTGTATGCTCCAAATTTTCCCTAGATGTGGATGTGAGTGTGAATGGTTGTGTGTGTGTGTGTTGCCCTGCGAGCTGTTCGGGGTATACCCCGCCTTTGTCCAGTGCTGGCTGAGATAGGCTCCAGCCTCCCGCGACCTTGATAGTAGGATTAGGTGGTCCGACAAATGAGTAAGTGAATCATGTATAATTCATGTATATCTGTGATTTACCCTGAAGTTTGCACTAATGCTTAAATTTAAAGAATTCAACAGTAAAGTGGTATAATTCCAAAGAATGCCAACAAGGAACGGCCATTTCTATGACAATATATTCTTGCACATGCATATGCAAAACCCTGTATTTCCTCTCTTTGTTTCTCATTGTCTGAAGTAGTTGTGGTAAAGGAGGACTGGCACAATAATCTCATATTCACTACCCTGCAATCCCAAAGCTGAGAAACTTGGCTTGGATGGTTGGTTCCAAATTTTAAATTACATTTGTGAAGGTTGAGTCTGGAGAAATACGGAATCTCTCCTGGAGTCTCCCCTGGAGAGAAAAGTGAGGCAGCATTAGTTAAACCTCTACAACTTCATAATATCCTCTTTCTAGTCGATAGATCTAAAGCCTCCTGTGTTAAATTCAATATCACACTGAATCACTCTTATGTAGCTTCTCACAAGTGCCTCCAAAAATATATAAAAACTCCTTTTAGCTCTCATTCCACAATTCAGCATTGCTAATAGCCTTCAACCTTTGCCGAGTAATTATTCCATTTATTTGTCTTTATTTTACATGTGACAGGTCCATATGACAAGCAGTAAAATGAACATGCTTTTAAGGGAAAAGTCACGTGGGATTCATATGTAAATAATCAGCTACTGTGTCCCCCCACAGTATTAATTTTATTCCACATGTGATTTCCCCCCTCCTCCTTTAATAGAGAAATTAAACCCAAACTAAATAACAGCTTGCATGCATAGTTCATGTCTGTTTCTACTAAAACATGCTGTTTCATGAACTTTTTTCATGCAGAAAATAAATAAAATGAACAATAACTCTGCACACAGAAGGGGGGCAACATTGTAATGAGAAAAGTCACATGTTTTCATCAGTAATACTGAGTTAATTTGTATATGAATACATGGTGCGGTATATCTTTGTATGTGTGATATTTGTGAATGGAAGCACGTATGATTTGTATTTGTGCCAAATTAAATTTATTTTAGAAGTTCACTAGTTTATATATGACTTGTTATTTTAATATTTGAATACTGTTATTATTGCCAGTAACTTGCCTTATAAGAACTGACAGATTCACGTCCTATTCGCAAGAGTGAAACAGCAGCCTTTTCAATTGGCTAATGCAAACAATCAAACAGATTTTAGCAGATTGCATTATCATTTGAAAACTGTAAGAAAAAAACACCAGATGATGAAAATATGCACGTGTTCATGTGTAACAGGAGAGATTGGACAGCTGTTTTATTTCACTTTAAGTTTCAGGTCTTTTCTCTTACATAATGATTTCTGCAGGTAACCCCCATTTAATTCATAAATAATTACAAGAAATATTACAAAATATTTCAACAAAACAATTTGGCTGATTTTGAGTCCTGGGCTTGGGCGTTTCTGTGTGCAGTTTGCATGTTCTCCTCATGCTTGCATGGGTTTCCTCCAGGTACTCAGGTTTACTCCCACAGTCCAAAAACATGTACATTAGGCTAATTGGCTGTTATAAAATGCTCCTAGGTGTGTATATGGGTGTAAATGGATGTGTGTGTATGTGGTCTGGTAAGCTGTTCAGGGTTTACCCTGCTTTCGCCCAGTGCCACTGAGATAGGCTCCAGCCTCCCTGCGACCCTAGTAGAATTAAGCAGTTAGGCAAATGAGTGAGTGAATGAGTAAGTGAGATTTTGCCTAACCCTTTATTCATTTCACCTTTGATCACTGAGATACCTGAATTCCTGTTTGCAAATTGTTGTGAAATACATTTTCACATGTTCTTCATTCACATAATCACATGTAATTAATTTGTTGTAGGTTAAATGTGTAAATTGAATGTAAGAATATTACTAACATATATTTTAGAGGTGTTGTTGTTTAATTCTGGGCCTGGTATAGCAACTGGCCCAACAATGACCACAAACCCTTGCAAAATCAACACATATCTGGAGTCAGTTTGTTTCCAGATCACAACGTCTGTACATTACGGGCATACTTTCACCTGTGCCCAATGCCAGAGGCTGACCTTGCAGGCCACAGTTTCATGCTGTCTGTGCTCACTTCTGTAGCCCAGTACATGCCCCTGCCAGGGACTGACAAGGTGGTCTCTAGCAGTGTGCCCAAGTCCACGACCATGCCAGAGACAGCTGTGTGGTTCCTGGTGTGATTACCTTGACCATGCCTGAGCCCATGTCCTTTGCCCATGCCAGAAGCCAGCAGGCAGTCTTCAGTATAATGTCCCTGCCTATACCCACACCTATGTCTGGGCTCATGCCTATACCTAAGTCCATGCCCATGCCAAAGACTAAACAGGGTAGTATCCATCCTCATGCATAGGCCCATCCCCGCCATGTGGGGTGCCTTGAAGGCCACTCCAAGAGTAACACTTTCAGGAAGACCTCCCTTGTTCGAAATGCCATGCACTGCGATCTGCGGTGTTGTAAACCGCCTGAACCTTTCCTGTTTTTGACTGTGAGCTTCATCTTACAATGTGTACCTGTATGCCTATGTTAATAAAAGGGACTGTTCACCTCCAGCATCTGTTCATAACAGCAAGTTTATTATCAAGTAGAAATTATAGCACTTCAAAGAACATTAGAAAGGTGTTGTTGATTTGGATGTTTTCAGTTTTCTGTTAATAAATGTCTTTTTCATATTTCATTTTAATCTCAGAGGATAATCAAAACGGTAATAAACAATAAACACAGTCAACTCTACACTAAATTTTGTTTTCTCTTTATATAATAATGGCAATAATGTATTTTGTTTTCCAGAAATGTCTCTATGTAATGATTCCAAACGAGAAAAAAAATGATTTGGTCCACATGAATGTTGGACAGAGTTGATTCAAGGGGGAAGAGGATAACAAAAAGGCCAGCTGGTATAATCCAACAAAAAATGATGATGAAATAGAGTGAAATTCCATTTGGACCAGAATGCAATACTGCATGTAGTCCATGAATGGGGATGGAGCTTTTTTCCCCAGCTCTGTGGATTGACCACATGGCCGAAGGGCATCTGTCGCTAAGCCATTACCTTTAGCTCACAAAATTGGATATACAGCAAATCACTGACACCCCCCCCCCCCCCATCCTTTTTCATTTATTTACAATACTTTGAAAAATATATAGTAATGTGACATTGTTTGTTGTACAGCTAGTGGTGGGTCTCCATATTTTCTCAACCTGAAAGAGAAAGCAGTCCATATCACAACGATTTTTGTGCTATTTAGTTTAACATGAGGCAGCACGTTTGTGGGCGGCATTACAATTCATTTGGTGAGAAGACTGTGCTGCTGTGTACCATAGCTCTGGAATCTCATTGGTGAATCAGACAACAGTAAAGGGAATTTTTTTCTTTCCTTATGTGTTGTTCACATGAAAGCAAAACATAGTAAACTGTAATCCAAAAGTTAAATTCACTTGCACTTGAACTGTTCAAGATATCAGATGAAGAGAAACTTTTACTAACTGTAGTCCATGTTCAGTGTTCAAACCTTCAGTACAAAAAAAAGTCACAGTCAAATCAGCTACATATTTAATGACATTTTTTGGGCAGCCCTTTCAGATTATTTAAGTGACCTGCTTAAGGTCATGTCTCTGAGGTTACTAGATTGCTTTTCTTTTTTCTTTTTTTAAATAGGGTGTGAGATGTGGTTTTTCCAAAAACGTCTTTAAACATGAACAGAGAACCAGGGTCTACTATCTCAGTATTTGGTCAAAAACGAGTTAGATATATCAGGGGTATTTTGTCATTATCTATTTTTAAGTGCCAGACCCGACAAACTGCAATTATTGCCAAACTGACCCACAACCTTTTGGTGACATTAGATTCCACATGGATTTATGTGAACAAATTATATAAATTTTGAACAAATTACTTGGACATGACTTGAAACCATTTATTAACTCTTGTAAAGACAATAGTTTGATAATTTTATTAAAGTTTTGCTGGTTAATATTGTTATTCTTAAACATTTATTTTTGGGGGAAAAAGTATATTTCTAATGCTGCTGATGTACACAACTTGATCTAAATAAAGATTTTATACTTTTCAATAAGTTGTTGGCATGTTTTCATTACAGTTTGGTTACTATTCATAATAATTCTTATGAAAGGTAATAATATTTTAAGATCTGACATATAATCTTTATTGCAAGCATCAAAAAAAATCACAGACAATTTGGTGCCAGAGTCTACTACCTCGAAATGTTTACAGTAAACCCCCTTTGTTGTGATGGAATATTTTTCTCCGTTAGTGGTTTAGCTTCTAGCTTAATAAGTGATATTTTGGATAACAATAAATCCATATGTCACATTATCAAAACTTGAAAATGTGAGATAGTGGACTCATATGAATGAGTGTACATTATATTACTGCATGAACGAGTTATCGACTTGATTGACAGAGAGGGTATTACATTATTAGATATAAATAAATATATATATATAGTCTCAATTACTATTAATTAAAGATTAGACATAGGTGGAACATGTAGAAGAGACATAATATATGATCAGATGTGCATGTATGATTATACATCTGATTCTGATTCTTGTTAGCCTATGAAGAAAACTTGCAGGTATCATAAACACGTGTACACACACACACACACACACACACACACACACACACACACACACACACACACACACACACACACACTTAAAGGAAAATTCAAGTCTTCAGTTTACTCACTGAAATATTTTTGGAAGTTGGGAGTTAAATCAGTGTCACGTATACTCCTGGATTGGGTCTTGGTTGCAAGTGGACTACAATGGACCTCACCACAGGTGCAGACAATCTGGCACTTTTGACACTCCTCAAGAAACCTTTATAAAGATATGAGTTTCCCAAACAGGGGCGGCACTGTGGTTAGCAAGACCGTCTTATAGCAAAAAGGTCCTGGGTTCTAGTCCCTGGCTTGAGCCTTTCAGTGTGGAGTTTGCATGTTCTCCCCGTGCTTGTGTGGGTTTCTTTCGGGTACTCTGGTTTCCTCCCACAGTCCCAAAACATGCACATTAGGATAATTGGCCCTTTTGAATTGTAGCTAGTTGTGGATGTGAGTGTGAATGGTTGTGTATGTGTTGCCTGCGATGGTTTGGCGAGCTGTTCATGGATTAATCAGTTTAGAAAATGATTGAGTTGCCCAAATGGATTGTTGGGCATTACCCTCCATTTCATTTTATCTTAGCTCTTGACCAACCGCTCTTGATTTTGTTTTGCCTAGTCTGTTCTGTGTTGTGTGTTGGCATTTCAGTTTTGACTTTGTTTAACTTGGTATGTTTCTTTTTCCTTTAAAATGAAAGTTTTGTTCTGTCTGCACTTACATCCGCTTCACTCCACAATGTCCACAATGTCCACAGTGACAATCAGAGAGAACTCAGTCTTAGGATTGATCAAATTAGGGACCCTGAAGCTATGAGCCAGCAAGTCTTCTTCTGCTATACAAATGCAAAAAAAAAAAAGAAAAAAGATTACAGTAGAATACAAACACGTATAATTGTTGATCTTTCTACATATATTAATAAACAGTCACTTTGACTTAAGCCTGTCCTTCAAATTAAAGTCATGACAAAGTTTAAACACCAGAGATAATTGTTGGCCACTGGAGACTGCAGAGTGACAAGTGCTCTAGCAATCTGGAGTCTTTGCATCTGAACTCCACAAAAGTATTCTCCCTGCTGGTCCATCATGACAAGTGATATGACCAGCCAGGGCAAGATGACATCTAGTTTCAAGTTTCAAGTTTCAAGTTTATTTGTCATATACAGGTAACAATGAAACATCACTGCCGGCAATGAAATTCTTGGACTCAGAGCCCCCTCAATATTGCACTTAAGAAACAAATATTGCACATAAATTTAGCACTGAGATAACAATACAAGTAAGAATAAAACTATATAAATGAAAGGAGTCAAGATATATATATATTATGTATACATATAACTAAAAAGGAATGTGACTATATAAATATATATATGT
>JBCNYH010000026.1:10112277-10123640 GCA_039654325.1 Tandanus tandanus
GCATTTTAATATATACTCATAAATGACCTGTACACACACACACACACACACACACACACATATTTATATATATGTGTGTGTGTGTGTGTGTGTGTGTGTGTGCATGTATTCCTTATATTGCCGAGAATGCGTCTTGTATTACATACACAGAATACATTTGCATCAATTCAAAATAAAAGAGCAGTCATATCAATACCACAATTAATATATGTATCAATTTTATTTTATATATGCTTCAGACACTCCAGCTGCTGGACTTTTTTTTTTAATCAGTGCACTTTTAATTTTTTTAATCTAAGCTTATCATGATCATATAATTATTTAAATGATTGTTATTTCCCTCTATGTTAGTTGTTGAAAAATCTGAAGGGGAGAAGTTCAGTGCCCTAATCAAAGACTGTTCAATAGCACACTTACGAAACACCACAGATGATAAATTAAGCTCCTTTTTAAGATTAAAAGATCATGACCCCAAGGTAACTAGAAAAATTAGTGTGGCATGTTTTTTCTATCTGTATCAGAAATTTAAAATCTAAAGAAAGCTTTCGGTCTGCATGCTTTTTGCAAGAAAACACTTCATAAATATGGATACTGGCTGCTGATTAATCATTAATTAAATTATTTCATTCAGCCATATAATGACTGGAGATGTGTGACAAAGAGATGGGTTCATGGCCCTAATCAAAGTATGTTCAACAGCACATTTATGAAAACAGCAAAGAGGGCACATTAAACTCTTCTTTGTGCACAGAGACACATGTCAATCCTCAAGTTTTTTATGACCATATTATATCAATATTTTAATAATATTTGCTCTTTTAAAAAAAAACTATTTATTTTTTTAAATAAAGTCTTAAAATATCTACCAAAACCACAAACCTCCAGGACCTGTATTAACATAATGACCTTGTACACATCATGGATTTTCTTCTCTTTTTGTCCTTCAATTTATTTTATTCATTTATTTTAAAATTCGGCAATGACAATAAAGTCGTCCCCATTCAGTGCTAGCTGTAGCTATGTGGCCTTCAATTCACAGAGTGCTTCATGCAATCTTTTCAATAAAATGTGAGGCTTTTTAAACTAAATGTAAGGCTTTGTAATTTAAGACCTATACACTGCACTTAAATTTACATGCAATCTGACAGATTGTAACAGCAAAATAAAACTCATTCAGTCACTCAGTCTCATTCATCGTCAGGGTCGCAGGATATCCGGATCTGCACAATGCGTAAATAAACTGTGGCTAGGTTCATTCCAGTCCAGTGCAGAATTAAACGCTCAAACACATCATCCTGACCCTTCTGCTCACTTGGCCTGTGTGATCCATTTTAATGTCTTACTTCTGTTTGGAGTTACCATAATAGAAACCACTTATTCCTACTGATTACAGTTCTATATGGGCCCAAATATACTGTAACGGTGGCTTTGGACAGCTGTTAATACAAACGGTTTTGGTAAAATATGCTAGAACAATTTTGGCCATTACAGTTATAAGACTGCAAACTACACTTCAAGTTAAAACTATAGTAAATTTCCAATAATGTAAACTGTATTTTAATAACCTTATCATCATTAACTGGTGATGATAATGTAATTCATCAACGAAGTCTCTAGATCTATTCCCACCCCCAGGCTGATATTTTAGCAATATTTTATAGCTATAACTACTTCATATGTACTTAAATCAGGCACTTGCCTTAAAAAAGGTCATATAAATCATGTGCAATGTCCATCAGAAATAACAGGTGGAACCATCTATTACGACATTAGAAATTGAAACAAAATTATGAAATAAAGGAAAAGAAAAGTAATAAAGTGCCTTAATTTTAAATGGCCACAAAACTTAAGGATTATTAATACTGAAATTCAGATTGAGGCATCAGAGAATCTGTCTTTTAAATTGTTTTCAGGATTCTATTCTGTGTCTTATCAACTCTTCCATTTCATCAAACTAACTTTGAATTTAGGATAGTAGGCCGTTAGACCTAATTTAGACTTGATTATGTGATGTGTCTTGAGTATTATTTGTATATCAAGATAGGGATTATTTACATAAAAATGCAGACTGTGAATGCACCCAAGATGCATTTAAGACAAGATAAATCAGACTGTTTGCCCAGTAATTACAGCTTTGTGTTTTGTACATCACTTGCAGACAGACTATAAAATCACAAAAACAACCAGACTGCATTTCTCCTGTCAGTCATAAAACACAGAGTCTAACTGTTTTTACCCCAACAGAGCTCATAAAAACAGCTCTGATGTTCATGCAGCTATATTAGACCCTTAGATTGGTTGGTGTGCATCATAACCAAAGGCAATGCTTTCTATGCTTTCTAAATTGTCATTCTTAACAACAAACTGACAGGCAAAAAAGTGATCTCACAATGCACCAGACATCAGGACCCACTTTTTTTTTTGTTTGTTTGTTTTTTTTTTTTTTTTGACAGAAAGAAACACTTTCCATTGACAAACTGGCATTTGCTTTTAAAATTCATAGGGGGAAAAAAAGCTTGAAATTCTTACTGAAAGAATAACATGGCTGCAGCACTCTAAATACAGGGCAAAACAATTTCTTCAACAAAAATAGCTGCAGAAAATTTCTGATGGGATTTTGGCCAGAAGAAACAAGTGTGAAAACATTAATTTCGGCAAGCAATAATTGACAAAAATAAAAGTTTCCCTCTTGGTATATTAAATCCTAACACACCTAGTCTCACAGGCCAGAATCCTACTTGCCAAGTGCCCAAGAGCCATTTACTTTCAAAGGAAAGGCTGCTTCACTAACACAACCAGTAAACCATGCTTCCCTTGCTCTAACTATCTTAAACAAATCTCTGAATTAACTTTTAAAATCATTAGGCTGTGAATTTTGTCCCTCCTGTGGTTTTCCTCCTGTGTTCAAAAGTTGCTTTTTTTCCCTATCATGCATTTCAGAACCTTTAAACAGAAGCATATACACAGAAATCTGATTAATTTCTTAAAGATTTTGAAGCTTCTGGCAGGCTCAGTGTGAAAAATATACCAGACATTGCTTAAGCAATGGACAGAGCATTGGGGTTAAGACTATAACTGATCCATGAAAATTCAAATATTCTTCAAACTTGTGATTGTTGATAAAATTAACATCTTTGGTTTAAAATAACTGGAAACCATAACGTATAACCATAACGTATAACCCAGGAACTCGATAGTCCAAATTTGTGAGCTGATTCATATTTTATGTGCAATTGAATTCAAATCCATCTGGAAAGTATGACAACATGTGATTAAAAAACCTGTTAGGAAATAAACCAGATATATACCAAGTGGAGCTGTGCAATAGACTCTCTCCCAAAGTCAGCTGGGATTGGATCGAGCTTCCCCCCCACAACCCTGATGGATATGTGTTATGAGATAATGGATTGATGGGCATACCAAATGGGGCTCTAGTCACATCTCCAGAGTCTCTGATTATCTCCTGAGCTCTAGTTAGTATCTACAGCATGTCAAGCTTCGCATGTTCTCCCAGGGTCTATGTGAATTTCCTCCAGGTTTTCCTCCCACCTCCGGAAAAAAAAAAATTCTGTTAGATGGTGTATCTATGCATTAATTTGGCCAGTGTAAATGCGTATTCATGGTTCTCTGTGATCGACTGTTGCCCAATTCAGAGTGTATTCCAGCCTCATTCCCAATGCTGCTGGAATAAACTTCAGATCCTTCATGACCCTGAAAGAAACGCAAACTTACTGAAGAAAGTGAAAACCTGGCACATGTCCTCCAAGTCCACCATCTGCACAAAGTCCTTCAAAATGAAATGATAGAATAAATGAAATGAAATAAAGTATGTCGGAACACACAGCCACTCTGTATATTGTATTTATATAGGCAAAAATATACCGTTTTTTTTCACCGTTCAAACACCTCCAAGTCTAATGACAATTATTTTTAGCGTATACAGAAAATGTACAATTGTATGCCGTTAACAGTGACAGTGATGACAGAAATATTACAAATAGTGCATTCTCTGTGTGCAATCAAGTGCTTTCACTGTGTGCAACCAACCTGTATTTACAAATGCTCCCTCATTTGTCACTGTCAGATTGGGCCAGATATTTATTTAACACCCAATTTCATTCCAATTTAACTAATCCCAGCATAGTGCATCAAGCAGAAGTAGGTAAGACATCAATGGATTGTGTTCTCTCTGCTTATATGTAGCTTCACCTGTGAGCTGGTACTTGAGCCCTACCATTTGAGATTCATCAGCTAAAAGTATGCATGTACTTGTGTCTTTAACCTTGTTAATAATAATAATAATAATAATAATAATAATAATAATAATAATAATAATAAATATATATATATTACAAAAAAATCTCCCACCACAAAATATTAAGAAATTGTGCCCTTGTCTGTCTACAGTAAAAAAAGATTGGCTAAATGTTCATAAAGTGTATATCGACAAACCAGAGGAGGTCTATCATCCTCTTTCAGTGCTCTTCTAGAGTTTGCATAGGGGCAGCCATGGGCTAATGGTTAGAGAAGCCGGTTTGGGTCCAAAAGGTTGCTGGTTCAATTTCTGAACTGGCAGGAAAAGTGTGTGGTGGCGGGGAGAGTGAGCAGCACCTTCTCTTTCTTCACCTTCATGACTGAAGTGCCCTTGAGCAAGGCACCTAACTGCTCTCTGGGTGCCGCAGTATGGCTGCCCACTGCTCTGAGTGTGTGCTTACTGTTTACGTGTGTGCTCACCTTGGAAAAAATGCAGAGCACAATTTTCCCTTGTGGGATTAATATAGTATATAAATACTACACTGTCCAGCCCCCCAAAAAACCCTCACACACACTAAACAAAAACCTCACACACACTAATATTTTCTTAGAGAGTCTTTAGCTTTGATTTTGGCACGGAATCTGCATGGTATTGTTTCAGCTAACAAGCAACATAACATTTATTTCCATTCAGAGTTGGGTTTATTTCTCACTAACGTCTTAAATTGATGACAGGTAAACTGAACCACTCCATAAAGTCTTCTCCAGCACATCCTAAAAACTTTCAATGGGGTTAAGGTCGAGACTCTGGGGTGCCAATACATGTGAAAATAATTTCTCATGCTCCCTGAACAACTCTTTCACTATTTGAGACCTGATTTTAAATCTGTGCCATCAGTGAAGAAAAAGTCCACTGATGTGATAACTTACTCATTCAGTACATTGAGCTCATCAGCTGACTTCATTTTCTTGCCACATTAATGTTGCTGTGTCTCGACCTGACCAACTAGAGCAACAATGCAATGGAGATTTCACACAGAGATTAAGGCTAAAAAAAAAAAAAAGTCCACACTCTAATATATGTTTGGAGACCATATTAGAGTGTGCGTTCTTTTCTTTATTTTTTGGCCTGGCAGTGTATAAAAAAAATAAACCTCTGTTCTGACTTCATTCCAGTTTCTTTTGTTATGAAGTGTACTTCTCTCTTGGTTTTGACCTATCTTTACCCTTATCATGATATCCTAATATGTTGACCTGTTCTGTGCCTCATTTCTTTAGTTTGGTTATTTGTTCTCTGCTGTTTCTGTTCTTATTTGCAAAATTTTCTTGTGCTTTGGTCTTTTTAAATCCAAGCTTTACTTTCAAAGGCATGTTCCCTGTGCTTTGTTTCTTGTAATGCTATTTTCTTTGGACCTCAACCTGCTTTAGTGTTTTGTCATTGATTATCCTCATGTTATCCTATCTGTCTGTGTTTTTACCACAGTTATAGACTTAGTTAGTCTGCACTACCCTATTTATTCTCCTGAGTACTCAGTGTACATGTACATGTTTTGCACTTATAATGTCATGCTTTTGCACTTTTCGTCGTCCTCTGCATACTATTCGACTGTATTGTTATGCTGTTGACATCTCATTTCAATATTGTACATACAACTTTTATAGAGGAATGACAAAAACAACCCTTATGCATGACAAAAACCATTACAAAGTTTATAATAAGAAAGACATTAATCATTTCTAGCATGCCTTAGTCACTTTTTTAAGTTGAATTTTACATTTAGGAATGCAGTGATATAGTATTTTACCAGCAGTGAGTTGCATTATATGTTTAATTCCAATCTAAGTAATTATCGTGGTGGTGATTATTCCCAATGACTGTGAGTAGCCCGGGCAATTATCTTCATGCTTTAATATGACAGAAAATGGGTTTTACCTTGGATAAATTATTAACTACATTTCAAGAAATTGTGGAAAATAAACCTGCAATTTATAAACAATGAAACCACCTCAACCACAGAGAAGCAAAAAAAAACAAACAAAAAAAAAACAACCCTTCTTGTTATTGTGCTTCAGATATAGATAACAAATGCAGCTGAAAAGCATGGAATTCTGTGCAGATGGAAAGAAAACAAGCAATTATAAATGCTTATTAAGTGTCCAAAGATGCCAAGCATGTCATTGAATTTGTACGAGAAAGACAGCTTCTGCCACTCTTTCATCATGATTGCTCATATGAATGTTGATGGTCTTCCAATGACCCTTTAAAAAGTTTATCATGGTAAATTTACTGTGTGATTATCAACTTCTTGTTGTTTTCCCCAGGCACAGGATGCAATTACTTGCCTTAATGACAATTTCAATGGTGACCTTTTTATTTACAGAGGAATAAGATGCTCAAATGACTTTACAGCTTCTTTTGGATAGGAAGTCAGAGCTGTGATGGAGATTAGGTTACAACTGGGCTTCACATTATTCAACAGGATATTAAACCACCTTTTCAGAACTTCACTAAGCCTACAGACAAATACACATTAATATATAATGGTCACAGGTTCATCCGTTTCATTTTTCCACATTTTGCATATATCCAAAATATTCTAACAAGTTCCATGCCTTAATATTAAAACTGATATGTTTAATAAAGTGCTGCTCTAAGCCTTTTATAAACTTTTTAAAGTGTAAACTTTCTAAATGAAAAAGGAGAGGACGGCAAGTGTCTTGTCACTTTTAAGGTGAATAAACAGGCTTTTCTCAGAATAATACTGATCATTGAACTTCAGTATGCATGGGGTTCTGTCAAAACACTCCATAGTTATGGTCAAATTTTAAACTTATACTATGCATAGTTTTAAACGCTAAGGGGTCTAGCATTTTACAGTCTGGCCACTACCAACAGTAAAAATCGTGAGAATGATATATAAAGGTTTCAATTTCAATAAAAGCTCTACATTTATACCTCTATATTTATAACCTTCTCTATTTTGCTTTAAAATGGCAATAAAGTTTTCCAAGTAAAATTATTTCTTACTGTGAATATCAGCATCATGTACATTCTCATTTTCTCTCTCATCACCTGAAATAAAAGTTACTTTAGGGCAGAGTACACCCTGGACAGCTCGCCAGGCCATCGCAGGGCAGAAACACGCTGACAGCTATGCAGCTTACTCTTGACGAAAATCAGCAATGGTTCTTTTACATGCCTCTCACCATAGACATTATTATTATTATTATTATTATTATTATTATTATTATTATTATTATTATTATTATTATTATATTGTTGTTGTTGTTTTATATTATGTCCAGACCAGCAATTAGGAGTTATGGACAAAATTTCATAATTGTGCCCCTCAGCCACACCCGCTCCATACATGATCCCATTTAAGGGTCACATGGTATGTGAATGCTCCACCATGAGGCTTGACCCTGGTCATCTTTACCTGTCACAAAGTTATCACAGCAGGGAACAGTGTGATGCATTTGCAGACAAAAGGGTTTAATGAAGTGAACCAGGCAGACAAAGTAAAAAACAGGATATCAGAGACAAAACAATAAGCAAACATGAGAAGGCCAGCAAAGTCCATACACTAATATAACAGAAAATACACAGAAAATAAATGCTTGGTATGAACTGACACAATGTGACACAGAAACAATACTTCACAGAGAGCATGTCTAAACAGAGTCCTTAAATAGTGTTGCTAATCAGTGTGAAAGCATCAGGTGTGAATGTGTGATAGTGATAGTGATCATGTGACAGTCATATATCCCGGTATAGTCAAATATCCTGGGAATGGTGGAAGGGATGTTGGGAAATGTAGGAAGAGTCCAGAAAGTAGCTGAGACAGGCAGTAGCTGTGTCAGTACTCTTTGACTCTCAGGGTTGGTCTGTTTATGTCCCTGTGCTAACTGTTCCTGTAGAAACAATAACATATTAAAATAGAGTGCATTACTATAAATTTCTGATAAGGCTTACACGCAGAATCATTTTCAGGGCAGCTGTTCCCAAAAATTAACCAATACCCTCTGACCCATCAGATTGTTGTCGTACAATGAAAAAATATCTCTCAAATCATAATCGTCATCTTCTCCTTCTCCTTCTTCTTCTTCGTCCGGTTGATACGGGGTCGGGTTGTGGGGGCAGCACCCTAAGCAGTGAAGTCCAGAAATCCCTCTCCCCAGCCACTTCCTCTAGCTCTTCTGGGGGACACCGAGGCGTTCCCAGACCAGCCGAGAGACATAGTCCTTCCAGCATGTTCTGGGTCGACCCCGGGATCTCTTCCTGGTTGGACATGCCCAAAACACCACATTAGGGAGGCTTTCAGGAGGCATTCTAATCAGATGCCCGAGACACCTCAAATGGTTCCTCTTAACACAGACGAGCAGCGGTTCTACTCAGAGCTTCCCCCAGATGGCCGAGTGTTTCACCCTAAACTCTCAAATTATTGAGTAATAATACATCTTGTGACTCAAATGATCCATTTGATGACCCAAATTTATATAAAATTAACAATCAAAGCAGTGGTGGCATGGTGGTAGGGTGCTGGGTTACTGATCCCAAGGTCGGGGGTTCAAGCCCCACTATCAGCGGATTGTCACTGCTGTCGCCCCAGTGCAGCTAACTGGGTTATCAAATGCCGGCCATGTCTCTCACTGTCTATGGTGAGAGGCATGTAAATAAACCATTGCTTATTTTCGTAAAAAGTGGGCTGCATAGCCGTCAGTGTGTTTCTGCCCTGCGATGGCCTGGGGAGCTGTCCAGGGTGTACTCTGCCCTCGTCCAGAGTCGGCTGAGATGGGCGCCAGCCTCCCCGCGACCCTAATTAGGAATAAGCGGTTCAGAAAATGAATGAATGAAATAACAGTCATGTAATAATGAAAATGTTTTGTAGAACTTTGCTGGTAACATTAGTACACAATAAAGATCAACTCATTAAAATGTTTCACTGTTAAGTGTTAATGAATTATTTAAATCTTGTTTAAAATGACAGTTAACCGCTGCTGTAGTGTTGTTGTTTATGAACTTTTGAACTTTAAACTAACTGTTTAATTCACAATGTTCTTCCACTCAGCAATGGTTTCCGCACCCAGAAGGAAAATATTTCTAAAAAAAAATCTTTATCTTATAAACAAAAAGCTACAGCTAGAAATAGAGCAGATGATGGAACGTTTCTAAAATGCAGCAAGCATACATAAGCAGTGATTTATGCATTCACTTTAAAAAAAGCTGCAGTATTTTAGGGTCATTCATGGGTTTCCTTTTTTTTAATAGATTGTCGTTATGGCGATCCTTCATCAAGAGCTGCACTGATCTGTGCATTAGCAAGATAATATTTGAAAATAATAATGTGAGTGAGCATCTGTGGCTGTTTGAAGTCAGTTTAAAATGCAATATAACAAAATCCAGTACAGTGTATGGTAAGTAGGAAAATGCCAGTGCTAAAAATGGCATAAAATCTCTGTACATCTCTTAAATGCATATCACAACATTGTTGAATTCTCAAGTATGATTGCTTAGAAGTTGTTGATTGTTTTCCTAAAATAAAAGCTATGACATTTGTGCCAGTCATAAAGCCAATGACAGTTTTGTATTAATGTGCTCACATTAACTGTAAACATTGGATATAAAAACTTTGTGCAATCTGTTGCAATGTCAGGCATATGTGATTATTAAAATAATAATAATAATAATAATAATAATAATAATAATGATAATGATAATAATAATAATAATAATAATAATAATAATAATAATAATAATAATAATAATCACAACCAAGATAAATAACTTCAGCATTAAATGTGACCTTTAACTTGTATCATTCATTCATTCATTCATTTTTTGAACTGTTTAATCCTAATTTGGGTCACGGGCAGGCTATCTCAGTCGACTCCAGGCATGGGCAGAGCACACCCTGGACAGCTTGCCAGGACATCAAAGGGCAGAAACAACACTGACGGCAATGCAGCTTTACGAAAGTCAACAATGGTTCTTTTACATGCCTCTCACCACACACACTCATTTGCCAAGTTACTTAATCCTACTAGGGTCACAGGGAGGCTAGAGCCTATCTCAGCTGACACTGGGTGAAGGCAGGATACACCCTGAACAGCTCGCCAGACCATCACAGTGCCAACACCCACACAACTATTCACACTCACACCCATTGGAAATTTGAAACGGCCAATTAGCCTAACATGCATGTCTATGGTCTGTGAGATGAAACCAGAGTACCCAGAGGAAACCCACACAAGCAAAGGGAGAACGTGTAAACTCCACACAGGAATGGATGAGCCCGGAACTCAAACGCAGGACCTCTAACCGCTATGCCACCATGTTTGTACGCCTATGTTTGTATTTATAAAATCTGATTAATTTACATAGTTTTTGTCCCAGGTGGTGGAGAGGAAAGAGTGCCTGGTGCTGTATCGAATTCGGAGACAAAATACAGCACCATCTTGAAGAAGTGTTTAGCCATCAAACAGGCAGTCCTCACCCTCTGGTACTACCTGCTGGGGTGCCCTTTCACTCTCTGCTCAGATCACACCTCGCTACAATGGCTCCACTGCCTGAAGGATGCCAAAGCATGGATCAGTCATTGGTATCTGGCGTTCCAGCCGTTCAAATTCATGGCGGTCCATGTGGTTTGCGAATGGAGAGGAAAGTCACAGGAAGCAAGACAAAGGGGTTATTGAAATAAGTATGTGTGCTCTGTTGCAGTGCCAGCATAAAGCTTAAAAAGGAAGAAGATTTTAGGGAAGGGAGAGAACTCTTAAAAATATAACCTCCTTGGCGGAGGTAATAAATATAAAATTACTCTCAGTAAAAGCTATTTTGGAGAATAACCACCGGGGGTAGAGGAAAACAAAAAATAAAAATCTTTTAAAATTCCCTGCATCCTCACAATAATCTGGATCCCTGCCAAAATTTTATCAATTGTTCCTTGTATCATTGTTGAAAATTTTATCAAAATCCGTTCATAACTTTTTGAGTAATCTTGCTAACAGACACACAAAAAAAACCAAACAAACCATTCATTCATTCATTCATTCATTCATCTTCTTCCGCTTCTTCCGGGGTCGGGTCGCGGGGGCAGCAGCCTAAGCAG
>JBCNYH010000026.1:10166698-10177486 GCA_039654325.1 Tandanus tandanus
AGAGAGAGAGAGAGAGAGAGAGAGAGAGAGAGAGAGAGAGAGAGAGAGAGAGAGAGAGAGAGAGAGAGAGATATATAAAAAAAAAACTGCTCTCAGCACTCTCTATAGTCACCAGCTTTTCCCTATCCGTAAACACAAACAAAGCTCACATATAAATAGGGCCATTAATTATGCACAGGTGTAGCTCAATTACCTACTGGCTGAGCCTGACTCCCTCTCCGCCTGCAGAGGGCACTCAATCATAGTGTTGCTGCCACCGTTTGTTACTGATTTCCATTCTCAGTATCAGTTCCAATATTGTGAAATGCAAGCATAAAAAACAGTTAAAATTCATAAGTGTTCTTGACTTGGGACAGTTATCAGGGATGCATTAGTTGGTAACTAACCCAGAATACATTACACTATATATAGTGAAGGTGAATTGCAATAAGTTGTAGGTTTTTTGATTTGGAAGAGTGCTTAACAGTGCTGAGATTCTCAAAAACATTGCCGCACCAATATGTTCTCACTACCATTTAAATTAATCTTAATAAGGCACACTAGAATATGTACCACACTTAATATCAAAGGTGGAGGCACTGGATATCCTTAGATAGCAGACATTATACGAAAGTACTGTTTACATCTCAAATAGTCATTTCTATAAACTATGTCATTTCTATAGTAAGAACAAATGTAATTATTAGTAAATTGTTGCAGTGTAGAAGCAATTAAAACATTTTTTTTAAAGGTTTAGAGGGCTGGATTGGTGGCACACGCTGTTTAAGGTGAGAGAATATTATTCCCTTGAATACAGATATGTTCTTCACATTAGAATGAGATATGGTTAATTTAGGTACTGTGTACCATTTTTATGGAGAGAAGGAATGAAATAAGCAGGCATCAGAGTTATCAGAGGACACTCAGCCTGCTTTGTTTACTGTGAATATGCTGTAGCTTTAGCTCCAAGGTGCTGCCCATGGTTACAGCACAACAGTGCCTCTGAAAACCCACCTCTGGAGGTTTGAGCCATACTGGGCCAATTATCTGAGCCTCTATGCCCCTCCACCTCAACGTGCCAAATTTGCACTGTGCAGCTGAGCTGGACTCAGGAGAGGACAAAAAAGACAAACTGCACAGCATGATGCCAAAATGAATTTTGAATAAATAAAAACCATCCCAAACCATTTATTGAACCAGGACTTTAATTTGCCAAAAGTGGTTTACTAAGCAATTCTTATTCTCAGTAGCCTGATTCAAAAACGGTTCAGAATTTAACGTATGTCAAAATCTGAGCAGCAGGACAAGCAAATTTCCAAAGGCATAAATCTTTTCATCAAATGTAAGTTTAGTGTCACATTTACTACATGAACTGGACTGTGTTCTGGTAGAAGATTACATGGAACAAGGGAGCCGGTAAACATGGAGGGATGTGTCTGTAATTATTTGGCCATTTGCATTTATATAGAAAATCATCCAGGCATAAAAATAGGAGGAAAAATCTTTGAAATATACTAGATTTGAATAACTGTTATATTTAAATTATGTATTTGAGCTAAAGATATGTGGCATATTAAAGGGGAAAAACCAACAACTGCTCTCTTTTGCTGTTGGGGCATTTACTTATTTTTGGCCGGCATGTTTTGACTCTTCTCTCTCAGTGATCGCAGAATGAATCATTACTACATGTCTCTACAAACATTTTCAAAAATGTTTACAACTCCTACAGATGTATGTAGTTATGTTTATTCAGTACAAATTTAAACAGTTTACAACGATATTTGCGATATACTGCATAAATAAGCCCTAACACTAAACCACCTGCCTATTACTGTGTAGGTCCTATGTGTGCACCAAAAATGGAATGGACTCCACAACATATCTGAGGATGTGCTGTAGTATTTGGAACCAAGTAGTTCACAGCACATCATTTAATTCCTGTAAGTTGAAGTTGGAATTTAGAGGCCAATTTTTTTCACACCATTTCTAAACAGTTCTTGCGGTATCCTGCTGAAAGAGGCGACTGCAATTAGGGAACACAGTAAGGGGTGCACTTGGTCTGCAGCAATGTTTAGGTAGATAGTATGTGTCAAGGTAACATCCACATGCATTCGAACCCAATGTTTCCCATTTAAACATTGGCCATAGCATCACACAGTGCCTTGCCTTTTTTTGAATAGTCCATCCTGTTGCCATACACCCTACTGTCCAATTGCTGTAAAAGAAAATGTGATTCATCACACCAGTCCACCTTCTATTGCTCCATGGTCCAGTTCTGATGCTCCCATGCCCACTAAAGGCACTTGCAGTGATGAAGAGGAGTCAGACGTGCATGTGCACTCTGACTGGTCTTCAGCTTAGACTTATATACAGCATGCCAAACCACAATGTGTTGTGCAATCTTGCCTTTATAGCCGGCATTCAAATTTTTAGCAATTTGAGCTCTTCTTTGGCATCTGACCACACGGTCTAGCCTTCATTTCATCATCATATTAGTGCATCCGATGAGAACAGGAATCTGGTCCTGGCTCACAGTTTATCCTTCCTTGTACCACTTTTGGTAGGTACTAATCACTGCATTATGGGAACATCACACAAGACCTGTGGTTGTAGAGATTCTCTGACCCAGATATGCACAGTCATTGATTCTTTCATATCCAAAGACATTTCTTGCATCCGGGGCATCTGGTTACAGGAATTTTTAAAAATAACCTTTTAAATCATCTTCCATCTTTAATACCAGAGAGATCAAATGGCACCACCTACACAAGACTACATGTTATGATGTGTCTTATTAATATTTAATACTTGATCTGTTAACTAAAGAAGAATGGTTTAGCTGCTTCTTGCCCCTACTAAGAGCTACTCACTGTAACCTGGAAGCTTTTGGCATATATTTAAAAGTATATGAAAAGCTAGGAAACATGCTTAAAATCCCTTTAAATCAGTTTTTAATACAGAACCAATAACTTAATAAAATGAGCACATTAATACAAACCTGTCAGAGCTGCTACTATGGAAAATTTTGCAACACCTTCTGGCCAATCAAATTTAACATAGTATAAATATACTTATTCATTCATTCATTTTCTAAGCCGCTTAATCCTAATTAGGGTCACGGGGAGGCTGGTGCCCATCTCAGCCGACTCTGGGCGAGAGCGGGGTACACCCTGGACAGCTCGCCAGGCCATCGCAGAAGTATAAATATATTTTAATACAAACTTTTAAACATAGTTTATTATTATATACTTAATAGCATTAAAATGATTGCTTTGTTGATTAATTCACGTTACTTATTACTGTCTGTTTGCTAACCACAAACAGTGAATAGTTGAGAAACATGCATGCATGTTCTTCTAAGGGTTTAGTCACAACTTATAAGACTCCAATCCCAAGCAGCCTTTAAGGCTTCTGTGTTTCTAGTTGATATTCAGCATGTTATCATTACAGATTTCCATACATATTGGATAACCAGGCATGCCCCAATAGGATTTTGTTCACCCTGACAAGAACATTACATTCTTATATATAAAATGATCATGACTGACTCAAACATTCATGGACAATGATAAAGATTTGCTGCAATCTTTAGTAGCTAGCTAAATATGTCATAAATATCCTCCTCTAGCTCTGACTTAGCTTCTGATTGTCAGTGTTATTTTAGTCCTGTTGTGTCTCATTTGTGTCAGATCTGAACTTATGTTTGTTTTAGGTATGTGTTTCAAGTAAAATAAATCTGCTTACTTCCGAAAGTGAAAAGAAAGCAAATTGCATTTAAATATTTTGTTTTGACTGCGGTACAGGAGCATCACAGACATTTTGACAGTTGGTTTATGATTACAAACTTAACCGATTAAACTTATGTCCATTTCACTGCAACACATCAACATGGATCTCCAATAACTTTATCAAAGGCTGAAATTCATATGTGCCTTGAAATATTTAAGGTTTCTTAAATTTAAGGTGTCAAAGTACATTAGAATAACATTGTAAGCCAGGATGATGCAAGCACAGGGAGAACATGTAAACTCCACACAGAAATGCCCTCGCTAACCACTACGCCACTATACCGCCTGAATTAAAACATATATGTAATAACATATATAATAATTATAATAATAATAAAATAATAGTTATACCTATGAGAATACAATAATAAATAATTTCAATAATGATGGGTTTTGATTTACCAAAAATAAAATGAATATACCATGCAGCCCCTGGATAAGTTTCACAGACCCTACCTTAAGAACCATTGTTATAGGCAGTAGGGGCCAAGACTGATGGGTTTCTAATGGCTTCCCCAGAATGTCATCTATGCACTGTATGCAATTTATAGCCAGATAATTTGACCGTAGCTATTTATATGTCTGCATAATTTTAAATTTCAAAATAATCTATTATGTAATGTTAGGCTCTGTTCTAATGCAAGAATTCCCATTTAGTGTCCTTCCTGAAACAATACAGCTATACAGCTATTATTAAATTATTAGCTATTAAATAACAACAGCTATTTCAGAAACAGCCAAATATACACAACCCATCTTATCAACTCATCTTACAGAGAGTTGAAGGGATTCCCATAATACATGGCACATTCAAATGAAAAGTTTAATCAGTTAAATTTGTAATCATAAACCAAGCTTTGAGGAAGGTTTAATTCAACTCTATTGTAATGAGTAATACGTCTAATGAGTAAATGTATATAAATATGACTCTGATCAACAAGTGTAGCTATGAAATAATTTTGCAGTAAAAGAAAATGCAAAGGTACAGTATCTACTGTATGTTTTTCACATTTTGATAGATCATATTGTTTACTGTCCTTACCAATGACGTAGAATACATAGACCGACTGTGTCCTGGATTGAGGCAGCAAAGTCCTGACTTCCAGTAGTAGCTAAAAGCATTGTCAATATAGTGAAATGATGCTGTGCAGCTGGGTACACAAAACGGTTTGTAAGTGCCAGTCATAGAGGCTCTGTCACATTTCATGTGTAAGTGGTGTAATTTTTCTTTTAGAAAGTGTTACTTAGTTGTTTTATAATGTAGAACAGCTATGCTGTACCTGTTATCCCACTGTCCGTACTGTATGGTTTAGTAGTGTATACTGTACAATATATAGTACATTACTGTATTGTACTTTACTGTATACCAGTGGTGGGCCGTCAGGGACAGCCAAGCCTTCTGTGCTGGCCCAATCAGAAGCACTGACCTACATTTACAACTTAAATTCTAGTATTTGTTCCATGAAATTGTATTAATTTATTCCCAACAGTCTATTCTCCTCATTTCATAGTGTGTCTCTTGGCTACACTGCTTCCAGTACCTGTATGTGGATGTTAGATTGTTTTGTCCAATCAGATTTCAGCCTCTAAATGCTGTCATGTCAATCTAATCCGCCCAGGGCCTTCAGAATCAGTAGTGCTGACCGATGTCACTTAAACTATATTAGCGATGGGGCTGTTTCTTTAACCAATCAGATTTCAAATTCGCCTCACAATAACGTCTGCATTTTTCTGTCCTCTGATTGGTTGGTCAGAGCAAAACTGTTTGACAGGCCAAGTTCGGATTTTGTCTATAAATAGTCAGCATCTCTGGTGAGTATGATGTGTTTTATCTTAATGTTTATATGTTTTTGTCATGTTATTAGATAAATATTGATTCTGAACCCTTTATCACCGAGCCGTTACATTTATGCTTGTTACATTTGGCCGAGCGTTAAATTTACAGACAGCTTCCACTGGTGATCACCGGTGGAAGTTATGTAATGCTAAAGGGTTAACTGGGTTTCTTGCTTTAATAATAATGGTATTCACCCTCAATATGCGAAATGCCTCTCTCTCTCTGTAATGCCAGGCCTTGTTATATTGCGTTTTTGTATATTACTGATGGTTTTCTATAATTGCAACATGATAGTGGTGGTATTAAGAGGTGGATTAAGTCCATTAAGTCCCCACTGAAGGCCCAGGTACCAAATGCACAGCCCGCCACTGCTGTATACTATATATACTATACAGTATACTGTACTGTTCGTACTATTTGGTTCATTTCATACTATACTGTATACTGTGATTTATTTACAGTCAAATTTTACTATATTTAAAATACAATTTCTGATATTTACTCCTTTTATTACGAATTTTATGAGCCTGTAACTCAGTTGTACAAGAAGTAGTGCAACGTTTATAAACATTCAACAATATTACAATGAGTCATACTAGATAATTTTCATAACACCCTCAGATATTTCCTTTAAGCTTTATATAAATCTTGAGAGGGTCACAACTTAGCCTCCACAGTGGAGAGCCATAAAACAAACAGCAATATTGGTGAAATAACCTGTAGCTACATTTTATATCAGGATACACATGACTGAAGATCCCATTGTTATTTCTATGGGGATTTGGAATGCTGAGCCACACGCAGGTAAAGAAATAAGCATGACAGCCATGTGATGGTTAGTTTTAAGTGCAAGAGAATAGCTATAGATGAAACTCTAGTTCTCTTGCTGAAATAAGAATGGAAACTGATGTCTTAGTGACTTGACACTGAATTGTTTATATCTGGCTTTTTTGCCTCTACCGGAAGTTGACTTCAATTTTCCATGGAGGCCATAACTAACCCTATTAAATGCGTGGTCTATGTATTGTATGTCATTGGTTTTTACTGTCCCTTAATCCTCTGTCAGAGTCATGCAGTCTACAGATTAGTCAAACCTGTTTGCTAATATCTACCTAACATATTTACTTCAGTAGAACACAAAAGCCTTTTTTTTCCTGTTAAAGATTCTTTGTGATAGGACATCAATGTGCACATGATATCTACGTATGTTAAAGTATCTCTGACTCTTAGCTTCACTTCCTTGTCAACCTCAGTTCCTCATTATGGCTTTACCTACACTAAATTTATTCACCCGTGTTTGAGCCCCTGCCATGCACACTGGTGATCATTCTAGGATAAGACCAAATTAACTTGTCCAGGGATACTTCTCACAACTAATGTGTGCATTGGAGATTTAGCACCAGAGTTAATAATTCATTGTTGTGCATTATTCTTCACAGTTTATTTATTCATTATAATTCCAGCTTTTAATTCAGTGAACACAGAGAATGAAACTGGATAAAATATAAATCAATATTTTTGGGCAGGTAAATTTTACAATGCATAAAATGCACCATAAATTTAGGCAGGCAAAACTGTTATCAAGTCATTTTTTCCCCACCAGATTAATAAGCAGCACAAATTGTATTGTTGTAATGTTATCATATTGAAATAGGTTTAATTATAGGCTGTAAACAAATGGTGAAATTAGCAGTAAGAGGGCTAGCTGGACAGAAAATACCTGAGTACGCATATGAACTAATCAGCTTCAAGTGGTTACTTAAGCATCAAAATGAATAATTAACACAACATAATGCATTAATAATATGATCATTTCTAAAGATTCTATAATCACCAGGTAAAGGGTTTTTTTATGGTTATGGTAGCACACATTTGTTGTGCATATTATAATAAGCACTATGATACCTGATCTTTATTCCACAACACTGTTGAAATCTTACATATGATTGATCAAAAGGCTCGAAATGTAGTTCAGCTGCAAATCACAGCCAAATCACAGGTTTACATTTGCTCATTCTCTTTAACTAATGTTATGTTTTTGTAGTAACAACTTACAAAAGAACTTGTACAGTGAATGCACCAGACAAACAGATTTAAACTGTGTATACATTAATAAATTTTTCATTTATGGATGGAGTCTTCGGGGTCTGCAGGATAGTGGAGTTTGTCAGTACAAGGACAAGAGAGAATGTTAATTTATAGCTACTATCACATGCAATAACATGAACCTCATTCACTCAATCACTCACTCATTTGCCGAACTGCTTAATCCTACTAGGGTTGCTGAAGCCTATCTCAGCCGACACTGGGCGAAGGCAGGGTACACCCTGAACAGTTCGCCAGACCATCGCAGGGCCAACACACACACACACACACACACACACACACACACACACACACACACACAACTATTTACACTCACACAGGGGCAATTAGTCCAACATGCATGTTTTTGGACTGTGGGAGGAAAACAGAGAACCCAGCAAGAACATGCAAACTACATACAGAAACTATCGGGCCCAGGAATTGAACCCAGGACCTTCTTGCCATGAAGTGGATGTGCTAACCACTTTGCCAGAGTGCTGTCTTAACATGAACCTAGGAAGTGACAACAGGAACCTTGTAAATGATAAAAAGGAATCTAGCATTTTTTCCCCAATTAATTTGCTTTATTTCCAGAGATATCTCTTGTAGCTTATAGTATTTTACCTAATCACTGACACTATCTTTTGTAAAAGTCTATGATATATCATTCACACTACACACTTATCTAACCATTGTGGAGTTTTTATTTTAAACATTACCTCAGCATGGATCAATTTTTGAATAAATAGAGGAACAGCATGGGACAGGAAATAATGGGGTGGTGTTCTCTAATTCTCTAATTCTGCAGGACAGCCATGTTTGCAACAACTTTGCCATATTGAATATGATTCCATTCATGAAGGTTACATCACTCAGTATTGATCCAGAAAAGCAATCACACAAAACAGATTTATTTACCAACCACCATAAGCTTCGCTGTTTGCTGTATCCCAATTTCTGTCAGTGGTCCGATATTGAGCACTGCCTCATCATTATCCATCTGGGTTGTTGATTTTTTTTTTCAGGGTCAATCAATAGTTTGTAATACTATACAGGCTGTGAGTTTGAATAGTTATACAATAATTTTAAAGTAAATGTTGTGTTGTTAGCTCTCAGTATAAAATAATTTTTAATAAAACTTATGTCGTTAGTGCAATGTAAATCAATTGCCATCACAGAGAGTAATATGTTTGCAATGTCTCAAGAAAATCAAATAAACACATACTATTTCAAACTTTTTTCACAACTATTTCACTAAACATAAATCAAGGCAAGTGAATTTCAAACATGTGTGAAGGATAATATTTTGGAATATGCATATAACACATGCAAACTATTAAAATTGTTTCATGATCAATTAAAGGTTTTTGCTTTCAAACCTTTTTTTTTTTAGAATGTTACAGAATGTCAAACACATAGGTTTACTAATGTTATCACTTATATTATAGCAGTTATAAATGGTTCCCTGTCTTTATTGCCATTAATCAGACAAAACAACTGTACTTTTCATGCTACCAAAAAAGCTCTCTATCCTAAAGACTTTCTCACGATAGACAATTTAGTGAATGTTACACAGTGCTGACACTGGAGACTCCTTCCATAAATGATAAATAAATAACTCCACACCGGAACACTATACCATACCAATGAGCATACATGTTCTTTATTAAATAACATGTTTATTTTTTCTTAACTTTTTAAATTAACAAATTTTAAATTCCAGATACACTGAGCAAAAATCAAGTGACCTACAAAAAGAATCGCACACGGCAGCAGGTTAAAGGTTAAATGCACTGCAAGGACAGTACAAAAGAAACAAGAAAGAGCCAGGCTAAAGTTAGCTAGTCTAGAAGGATCAGACTTTTCATGACCCCTGAAAAAAAGCTTTGGTCAAATTGAAATATCTACATTATTTGTAATGAATTATTAATTGATTGATTAATTAATTGATAAATTGATAAATAAAAGAAAATAAAAAATAAATAAATAAAAAAATTAATTAATTAAAAAATAATAAAAACCTGTCACAAACAATAACTTTCATGGCATGTATGAGCCTGGTCTTTTCCAGGGAGGTGGGGTGCAATCAGAGATGTTATCCTGTGTGGTAAATTCACACATTTAAATTTGTCTCAGTAATAAATTGTAATACAAGTGGAATTATAATATATTCATAAATCAAAATATTCATGTTTTATAATCTGGAAAACCATTTACTGACTGCTTTGTGCCTTTGTATACTGCAATTAGCCCCTGTTAACTCAAAAGCATATGACACAGCCCTCTTTAAGCAAGCTACAAGCATGATTAGACCATAAACCTAATATTTGAAAGCTTTCCCTAAGGCTAAGCCATGCAAAGCAGTAAATCTAGAATACTAGCCTTTCCTGAGTTTACACCAACGCACATGAATGCTAATTTGCCACTATAGTACATATCCCTGATTATGCTAAACACATGTCGACATAACTTTAATTCCCCAGGGAGTGTTTTCATCTTTAAATGGCCTGCGAATGAGATGATAATTAGGTAGAAGCTCAGGATGAAAATATATAGCAAAATATTTCTCCCACAGTCAATGCAATATAAGTGTTGAGGTATCCGCATATTTTATAAAGCTATGGCTAATTCAAATGACTGCAAACCCCAGCTGTACAAAACCACTTAATGTCATAATCGAAGAAAGTGAGCGTGCACTGCAACTAAAAGCATCCTAATGATCTGGGGGGATAGAGAGTAGGCACATCTGTCTCTGAATTTGGATGCCGGTCTGGTCCGCCATTAGACTGTGGGATGACTACGGGAGACCTGGGAGAAAGCACCTGCTGCACTTGGACATGTGACTGTGTGGTGTCTAAAAGTAAGCATATACTATTATGAATTTAATGTTCCTTATAGAAGCACCTGTTACACATTCAGGCACAAGCGCTCGTCCACACAGATGAACTTTTAATAAAGACACATAAATAAATGTGTCATGTTAGTGTCATGTTCTTTTGTTGTTTTCTTTTGTTTGTTTTGTTTTTTTGGGGGGATTTTTCCCCATTTTTCTCCCTAATTTAGTCGTTTCCAATTCCCACCCATCAACTTTTAGCCTTC
>JBCNYH010000026.1:10239352-10256389 GCA_039654325.1 Tandanus tandanus
GCTGATAGTGGGGCTTGAACCCCCGACCTTGGGATCAGTAATCCAGCACCCTACCACCGGGCCACCACTGCCCCATGGCTTAATTATGCTTAGCAAAATATTAACACGGGCAACCATCATTATCCAAGTTAGCATAAATAGCACAAATAGCTCCTATTGTCTAGTGTTGCTATGAATTAGACATGCCTGCATTCATGGGGTATCCAACTAAGCTAGTTAAATTCATCTAGCTAAACTCAGGTCGAGCATATCAGGCACCTTATTTTGTTGTAATGTTTGTATATGTAATGTTGTCAAGCTATTTTTCAAATGCTAATTTGCCACCATACTTTACAAGGGCATTTTGCTCAGCTCTATTAAGGAAAGCTAGCCCTCTACAGTAGCCTAATTAAAATGCACGACTGTTCTATGGTTCAGCTACAGTCATCATCATTATCACCTTAAATCATCTTGACATACTCCCTATTAAGGTATATTAACTTGTGTTCACCCCTTCAACTTCTAGTCTTTTTTCAGCCCATGTACTCGCACCATCATCTTCCTCCTCTGTCCATCTTACTCTCGCCCATCACTTCTACTTCTAACTCCAAACTTTCGCACAAATAGTGGCAAATAGTGGGTGCTGCTGATGCATACAGCTTTGCAGACCTACAGTGTATGACACGTTTGCACATTTGGAAGCATTTACCTCAAGGGCCTGTCTTTTCATCAGCTGCAAATTCTCTGCACCTCCTTTTCACTTTGGCTTATCTATGTTTGGCACACTGTTAATTGCAGATCTTAACAGAGAGCCCCAAGGGGAAGGTGCCTTGTAAAATGGAAATAGGCTGTTGGGCCAGCCCAGTGTCGGTTGAAAACTCAACCAATGGTTTATCTGCTTTGTGGGCCAAAAAAAAAAATCTGTCACCCTCAAAGACACATTTGCCCACCAGGAAAATGTCCAGTATGCCAGATGGCCAGTCCAGCACTGCATTAACTTTGTTTCCACACAGCATCACATCAATGGTGGATTTTTCGAGTGAATAGCAGTGAACAGATATATCGAGCATTTCATAGTCAGCTGTCAAGTACCTCACACATTATTACTCACTCATTGCTCACTCATTTGCTGAACCGCTTAATCCTACCATTAGAGTCGCGGGCAGGCTGACATCAGCCGACATTGGGCAAAGGCGGCATACACCCTGGACAGCTCACCAGACCATTGCAGGGCAACACACAACCATTCTCACTCACAACCACACCTAGGGGCAATCTGGAACAGCCAATTGACCTAAAGTGCATGTCTTGGGAGTGTGAAAGGAAACCGGAGTACCTGGAGCAAACCCACACAAGAGCGGGGAGAACATGTAATCTCCACAAAGAAATGCCCAACCCAGGACCCTCTTGCTGTGAGGCGGATGTGCTCACCACTACACCCCCATGCTGCCCCTCACACATTTTTAGGATACTTTATAGTTATATATGTTTATATATGGTCACTGTAGACAAACTAGATAAAGTATGGTAGATGTCCCCTGACAAAGAAACAACCTTCCTCACTATTAGCTTTTTTGCAGTGGTGCTACAGAGGTGAAAAGATTTGTAGCACCAGTCATAAAATTGTAGCACAAGTATTAAATGCCTATTACTATCTCTGGAAAGCAACCACATGTAGTGCAATTCATAATTTAAACGGGTATGTGACTGCCAAAGTACATTAATGTTGCATACAAAAGCACACAAAATCCAAACTTTAAAAAAAAACAAACAAAAAAAAAAAAAAAACATTTTTTTTTCCTCACAGGTTTGTTTAGTGTCTTGGTATAGCAGTTTCAAATAGTGCATAAAGAAGCACCCACACAGCAAGTGATGAGCGACAAGTGACCATGTAAAGTCAATAAAAATCAGCTAAATGAGCTGTGATGCCATTTCGGACATGGCAAAACTGTATCACACAGGTACTACTGCTTTAAACTCATTCAGCGCACAGACCAGTTGGTGTTTTTTTTTTTTGTTTGTTTTTTTTTGTAGCACCTGCAATATATACTGTGCGTCTAATATCTTTTAATATGAGTATTCATTGACATTTCTTACTGATGCACATTCAGCCTTTTAGCTGCAGAGAATGCATTTTGGTTTCTTGAATGCACTGGGCTGTCTGTGGTCTGACCATAATGTTACTCTGCATGCTATTGTGCAGATCAAAATACAAGCAATTCTGATAAAAATGCAGTACGATACAAACAGGGTAAATTGATAAGCCCTCCCACTTAAAGTGTTCCCTGCAGGATAAACCTTACAGAGTGAGCAGTTTTCTTGCCTTAACTCTGAGGAACAGGAAGTGAAAGGAAGTGCTGATTGTGACAGGTATGTGAAGAGGAATCAGGAACTACTGTAGGTGATGTTACATTTCAAATTAGGTGTGAATGTCTAAGGACAGGAGTTCTGTGGGTAAAAAATAGTGTATAGTGTCTGCGGAGTTGTCATTTTATCATGCACATGTACAATATAGGTCACTTTGTAGTTGTACCCTGTCCGTTGTTGAACGGGACACCACTAATTGGAGGATATTCCAAGAAACGGCTGAGCTGAGAATACATTTTTATATTATCAGCTCTTCATTACCTGGACCAACTTCATTGTAAATGTTTAAAATAGTCTGTTTTACAAAGGGGAAGCTTTAACTGAACTGAAAGTGACTGTTTTATTTTAATTTACTCATATAAATGTTTTTTTTTTTTCATTCAAAATGGGGAAACAGTGGCATAGTAGTTAGCACTTGCATTAAAATGTACATTGCAACAAAAACCACAAAACTTGCCGAATACATCATGGATGCAGAGATGAACCTGCAAGTGAAGGGTGCACTCTGAACAGCTCACCAGACCATCACAGGGTAACATGCGCACAACCACTCACCCTCACACCTAGTAGCCAATTAGCCTAATGTGCTACATGCAAATGTCTTTGGACTTAGGGAGGAAACTGAAGTACCCAGAGGAAACCCACACAAACTCGGGAAGAGCATGCAAACTCCACACAGAAACCAACCATTGAGCCTGAGACTCAAACCCAGAACCTTGCTGTGAGGTGGATGTGCTTACCACTACATCACTGCGCCACCACCAGGAATAAAACAGTTATTTAAATATCACCCGGTGGTAGGGTGCTGGATTACTGATCCCAAGGTCGGGGGTTCAACCCGTTGAATCAATGGCTTGTCACTGCTGTCCCCCAGTGCAGCTAACTGGGTTATCAAAGGCCAGCCATGTCTCTCACTGTCTGTTGTGAGAGGCATGTAAAAGAAGCATTGCTGACTTTCGTCAAGAGTAGGCTACATTGCCATCAGCGTGTTTCTGCCATGCGATGGCTTGGCGAGCTGCCCAGGGTGTACTCTGCCCTCGCCCAGAGTCGGCTGAGATGGGCGCCAGCATCCCTACGACCCTAAATAGGATTAAGCGGCTCAGAAAATGAATGGATGAATGATTGTTTACATTACACTTCTCACCCCATGATGTCTTGGTTGTTTTGTTTGTTCGTCAGTGAGTATTGTGAACCACTTTGGTTTACGGTATTCATTTCAGCTTGATGTTGTATTTATTATCCAGCAATTTCTGGCCCTTTCACAAATTGGTCTTTATAAATACACAGTTTGGCTGATTGTTGTGCCTCGAATGAAAACTGAATGCAAGACCTTTGTAAACATGTTTTTGAATTCATTTTGTGTCAAGTAGAAGGAAAAGATAATTCACTCTTTGGCACAACGTTGAGCGCTGTTCTATGAACTGGGTGACACACTTTGAAAAGTGCGCTCGCAATTGAAAGGTGCTTGTTAGCAATTGCGAAGCATCAAAATAATCCATACCATTCCCTGCAACCCATGCAGTGAGAGGAAATGTACCTGTCTTCAGAAATAACATAAACCGTGTACAGTGTTGATGGATAGAGTTTAATGGATGTTCATATCTGACCCCAGGACCAAATGCAGTGCCATTGTTATTACTCAATAGACTGCAAACATCTTTTTGGACAAAGACAAATATCAAGAATGAAGTAAGTTGAAAGTGCTGTGTGCTGTGCTTCATGGCTTCATGACCTTTTGTTCTGTGATAACGGTTTAAAATGCAACTCATTACAATTGATCTTTGGAAGTGCAGTGATGGTGGCTAAAGCTGATGACTTGTTTGCATCTTATACCTATTATTTCTCACTAGAACTGGGTAGAATAACATTAAGATAATGATACTCTTCCAAGTACATTTGTTTTCATGTTGTATTGACCATCTGTCGGTTGGGTATCTGTAATTTCAGCAGTGTTTCCTCTAGCAAAGCCACTTGGTGTCTGAGAAATAAATACTGACATCAAATTAGAAGCTCAGCAGCCCATTAAACCTGATGTCTTTTACAGTAATGGTGGTGGAAGATGATGTGTGAGAAATTAACTTAAAAAAATCTCTCAGAAAGGTGAAGTGATAAAGAATCAATTATGCAGGATTTTTTTCCCCCGAAACCATTGTTCATGTAGCTGTTTATAAATCATTTATAATTTTATCTTTGGCTAATGGGTCATATAAAAACAGAGAAAAAAGGGGTTTTAAAGTTTATTCCTTTGCTGAATCACTTAATCCTACTAAAGTTGCAGGTTGTCTGGAGCTTATCTTAGCTGACTCTAGGCGAAGGCAGGGTACACCCTGAACTGCTTGCCAGTCCATTGCTGGGTCAAAACACACATCCACTCACACTTAGGGTCAAATTTGGAACAGCCAGTTAGCCAAATGTGCATATCTCTGGACCTTGGGAGGAAACCAGAGTACCCGAAGGAAATCCACGCAAGCTTGGGGACAACATGCAAACTCTACACAGAAAGAGTGGACAGTGGTAGCTTAGTGGTTTAGGTTCTGGGTTCCTGATCAGATGGTCAGGGATTCAAGCCCAATTACCACCAAGCTGCCACTGTTGGGCCCTTGAGCAAGGCCCTTAACCTTAATCCTCAACCGTTCGGTAAACAAGATATAAATGTATGTTGCTCTGGATAAGGGCATCTGCCAAATACCATAAATGTAGAAAATGTAATGAAATGCCCTTGCCAAGCCTGGGACTTGAACCCAGGACCTTTTTGCTGTGAGGTAGACATGCTAATACGCCACCATGCCTCCCTCGGGTTTTGTAGTTGACTGACATTTTTATTCTTGCCTCATTCAACATGCATCTACAGCTTAATAGCAATGGTATGAACCGTATAATGGTATATATTCACATCACTCTTGAAGCCATCGTAACCGTGAGTAATTCTAAAATGACATGGTGACCTAAACACATTTCCCTTTTCTTGAATTTTGATCAAAATAGCTGGACAGGCCGTTTCTATATAACACTGTTTGCCGATAATCGTTAGTTCTGGTCACAAATAAGAGAGAGAAAATCCACATCCTGTAATATTTTGATGTAGAGAACAGAACTATTATACTGTATAATAATGTGTAGGAGTGAATAAGTGACTTTTTATTCTCATGCAGGTGTTAGATAAGAATCTCAAAGGATACAAGAAATGCTGCGGGACACAACACTGTTCTTGTGTGGAGTGAATTTATTCCCTGGTTTAGTAATAAAACACACTTTCTGTTCTGAGCATCAGATTATAATTAACCTGAATTACTACTGTAATCACGTGAAGTTTGGTAATCGAATGTCACGAAAAAATGTTGTACTTTGTAATCATGTGTAGTAATTAATAAAAATTTTCACAGAAAACTTTACAGCTCTGCAATGGCCTGGCGAGCTGTCCAGGGTGTAGTGTACTCTGCCCTTGCCCAGAGTCGGCTGAGATGGGCGCCAGCCTTTCCCTGACCCTAAATAGGATTAAGCGGTTCAGAAAATGAATGAATGAATGAATGAAGTTTACAGCTGATTTTCTCCAAGCTTTATCTCCTGTTAAAAATGATATCAACTTAAACATTTTCAGTAATTTCTCTGCACCAAATTATCTCTTATTCGAAAGATTATCAATTGTAGATTTAGAATATGCAATAAAAGATTTTTTTGATTATCTGGACTCATTTTATTGTGACACACTCTAAATGAGTCTTTTGTTCTGAATCACTATGGAGCTTTAGGACTGTCATAAGGTTTGAATATAAGTGTATGTCCGAGCATGTGCAGATTCAGTAAGGCCACATCATGAAATATTGGGGTATTATTCTGTGAAACTGACATTTATGACATTTATGACAAGACATATTATGCCTTCGTTTCATCATTATTTCAGTTGTGTCTGTTACAGATAGGAGTAAAGTTTAATTACAGTGGAAACCTGAGATATGATTATGGCACATTTAACATGCATGTTTTTTTTTCTTTTCTTGGCTATGTATCAGTTAGTATGCGCTGATTGACTTACGCATGTTCGAATATTAAAATTAGGCAATATGCAAGTCTAATTGTTCTGATTGTGTATGCATATGTAAATATTATTTACACTGCAGCTGTGTATAAAAAGATTTTAAAAGTGCTGTAATTTGTTATGTAAAGCATATGTTACGACACCGCGTCTTCCAGTTCTGTGGTGTTTTCCATTGCTTGTCATTTGATAAGAATGGGCGGTCTGTGCATATTAATCATTGCATGAATGCAGACCCAGGCTGATTTGCATTGTGTTGGCTTTCGAAGCCTTTTTATGGAGCAGTGAGAGGGGAAAAAAAGGAGGGAAATGGGGTGGGCTTTGTCATGCTGAAAAGCCACTAACCCCCTCCAGCTCTGAAAGACTTTCTCCTCACTAAAGGAAAGGGTTCGGCTAAAGTTGCAGGCCGACAAGCTCATAAGTAGTGTGCAGACATTGGAGAACTGAACCTTCAACTCCTTGAATAAAGATACAGTGCTTGTGTTGATTCTGATGCCTAATCTGAAACTACTTTTTCCATCATAAAGACAGCTTTTAATGTGCATTATTTTCTGCAACCGCTCAAGCAATTCATAAATGACTATGATTAAATGACTGACCTTACATGTGGCTCAGCACAGCTCAGGGATTTTATTAAAACAATTTTTTAAATAAAATGTGAATACATTAAAGATGCACAAAAGCCTTTTAGTGCAAAATGCGCTAGCTCTGTAATTTTCCCTTGTTAGCTTCTTCAAACTGGGGATGTTCAGCTGGCTGATGGTGTTTTAAATGTCTAATTAGGTTTGTTGTTCCATAAGTTTTCGCAGTGGTTCGTTGGCCTTATATGTATTACAAGTTGCATGTTTTATGTCTTTATTCACAGTGAAAAACTGACACACTAATGATGTGAGACTATGGCTTTATGCATCCTATTATTAGGGCTGATGGGGGGTTGGTGCCTATCTCAGCCGACACTGGGCAAAGGCAGGGTACATGCCGAACAGCTCGCCAGACCATCACAGGGCAACACACACACATACACACACACACACAAAACCATTCACATTCACACCTTGGGTCAGTTTGTAACAGCCAGTTAGCCTAATATGCATGTGTTCGGATGGTGAGAGGAAACTGGAGTACCTACGCAAGCACTGGGAAAACATGCAAACTGCACACAGAAACACCCGAGCTAGGGACCCGAACCAGGGACCTTCTTGATGTAAGACGAACGTGCTAACCACTACACCATTGTGCCACCCCGGTGTGAAGAGTTAAAAACTAATCTTAAGTTGGAGATACACTGTTAATACTAATATAATCTTATTTGTGCAGATACAGATATAATAAAGAATAAAATGGCAGACAGATTCAAAGTTATGACATGAGACAGTTTGGAAGAAGATGCATGGAGTGGCTGTATGCTGTTCATTTCATATGAATAAAATTTTACTGATCCCGAGTTTGGGTTATTGTCTGTGTGGCGTTTTGCTTGTTCTGCCCAAGCGTAGCCCAACCCCCCAACCTCCACCCTCTCCCCAGCGTAACTTTGTAAAATGTTACAAAAATAGTAAGTTCAAGACAGGGTGTATATGTAAGCCAGCTGCATAATGAATCCTCGATTGTTGTTTCTATTTTTATATCCTGCATTAGCAAGTTCTAATTATGTAACACTTTTTATTTTAAACCAGTTAAAACATAAGGCTGGTCTTTAAAAAGCTTTTTTGTTGCCTAGATCAGCATTAGCACTGCATCAGTGAAAAAGGGGGTTCTTCTCATCCTCTCTCTCTCTCTCTCTCTCTCTCTCTGTTTCTATTTTTCCTGACCTACTCTTCTGACTGTCTATCCATCTCCTTGCTTCTGTCCTCCTCTGTGGGTTGCAGATGTTGATGTGTTGTGAGTTTGGGGACCGTGATTCCTAGTGACTCATCAGTCTCTGATGTAATACCTAGCAATGGTGGCTCGCTCATCCTTGGGCGTTGGACAGCTCCTGCTGAATGTCTCAGTATGTTTGAGTGATGAGCTGTGAGTTCTGTATTTGCTTTCTTTTTTTAATATCACATCAGACAGAAATATACATCCTCATGGATGTCACATAATGGATTTTGGATTTTCTTTACGGGCAAGAACATTACAAGATATTAAAAACAACTTGGATGCAAGAGTGAAAAACACTTTTATTAGGTTAAAAATGGATGTGAGTGGTTTATACAAATGGGTAATTTGTAACATAAATGAACAAGCAAGCAAGTTTCAGGTAGCTCGAAGTGTTTGTTACAGTTTGTTATTCAGTCTTCATTTACAAATAACAGCCTTCATTAGCAAAGACTGCATTCAGTACAGTGTAAGCCACTGAAAGACCGATTTGACTTTGAAGAGACTCTTTTACTGTGAAGGACAAGTGATCCCATACACACAAATCTGACCTCATCCTGTTTGGTCTGGGGTTACTGGGTTGTGCTTTGCGTGTGCAGTTCTGTTATGTGACATTCATAAAATGCATTAGAAGGGACAGTGGGTTCTGTGTAAGTGCTTGGAAAGTTGTGAGTACGAAAGTCATCGAGGGCCACTGTTTGGCCCTTGAACGAGACCCTTAACCCCTTCAATGGGATTTTGACTCACTTGTAAGGGGTAGCCAAATTATACCATTTTCAAGGCGGGTTGTGAAGTTTAAGCAATAAAGTACCTACCCACTTCTCAACAACGCATGCTCCCTTTCTCATTTTCTCACTGCCTGAAATAGTACTGCTTCAAGCACTAGTGCTGTCTAACATATGATATGTAGCCTAATTAAAGATTAAGATAACATCTCTAATATTATAAACTTAAAATTAATGGTAATGGCTGGTTATCATCCTTGTTTCTTTACAAACCAGGCAAAGAAAAAAAAAATACATAATTAACCACTATATGGGTTCTGTTCGTCAAAATTGATGTGTGTATATACACCAGACAGCCATAACATTACGACCACATGTCCGGGCAGCCCCAAGCTACAATGCACTGTGCTTTGACACCTTTCTAATATAGTCATAATGGACAGTTTCAGCAGTTTGTGCAATAGTAGCTTCTGTGTACAACATACTAGACTTCGGTGCCCATGTGCATCAGTAAGCCTTTGCAACCATTGGTTGTCCTTCCTTTGACTACTTTTGAGGTAGCTGCTTCAGTTCACCTGTTAGTGCTTATAATGCTATTAGTGTTATGGATGATTTGGAGTCATTTCTAACCTAAATTAGACATTTTGCAATTCATTTCAATGTCTGGAATAGACTTATTTCACACGAAAATAGAATGACTAAATGTATGCAGACCATCATTTGTAAGTAATAATTCATGATAAAATAAATCATCAACCTAGTCTAGAAAAAAGGTGCGATTACCAAACTGAATGCAATGTCTGTGTTTACGTGCTCCAAGTTGTTATGGTAACATTCACAATAACATGCATAGTAACGTGCTTTGCTTTTTATAGGGTGAGCTATTTGCCTAGTCATTCCAGCACAACGCAGTTCCTTTTTCTGATATGGTACATTATGTTCATTATTATTAATCTATTGCTCACTGAACATTCTCGTTCTTCATACTTATTTGCAGAAATGAATCCATAAATGAAAGTTTCATCCTCAAGTCTGTGTGTGGGGAAATACTGTGACAATTAAGCCATTGTTGATAAAACTAGGAGGTTTTAATTAAAAACGATGGGATTAAATAAAGCCCTTTTTCCACTGGTAATTACTAAAAACAGGCTGTTAAAATTATCAATAATTCTCAATATTGACTGATATGAAACAAATTTATTATGATTACATTAAAAAAGAAAATCCCTATAAACGTTACTGAGACATTATTGCACCTTTTTCATGTTCCCGTGAAACTGTACTTGAGAGTTTATGGTTGAAAATTTAAAGTTGCTACTTAATACAGTATCCAAAAATGTTCACTAAGCAGCCTCTCAGAAAAATGTTTCATGAAATGAAACCATCCAGGTTTCGGTGCAAGCTGTTACTATAAAAATGATAATATATTTGAATGAGTGCATTAATACAAACCTAGAATCTGAATTACAGCCAGGGCAGCTGGTATTATATATTAATCAACACCGTGGTTTTACACACAGTGAACACTAATAAGTTTTAGGTCATCGTGGGTTATTTCAAATATATCTTTATTTATTTTACCAAGCTGCGCCATTTGCCCTTCGCAAACATAATCATTATGTGGCACTAATATTTACATTGTTGTCAGAGTGCTGAAAGTATTCTCTCTTTCATACATACACATGCTCTGAACAGGAGATGACAGTCGGGTCTAATTAAAGTGCGGATGCTTGTACAGTCCTTATCTGATATGTGCGCGGGGGGTCGAATTATTCAGACATGCAGCATGGACAGCGACAGTGTTTATTTTTATTTCGAAATTGAGGTCAGTGAATCATTGCACTAGTGACCCTGGTGGGATTTTGGTTCCACTCTACTTGAACACTTTCCTGGGAAGCAAATATGTTTCAATTTTAGAGCAAGTGTAAGTAAGAGGTGCTAAGAAGGCCTGCTTGATATCAGCATCCATTTCTTTTAATAGCAAGTGGCGTCATTGAAGCAAACATTATTGACATTTGATCGGCAACTTGCATAAAATTGCAATGAAGAAATGCTGCACCATGTGCTAATACTGTATTATTATTTACCTCTACAATCTCTTGGCACAAGCCCTGAAGCATCCCGCTGAGGCTGGCGAGCGTGATGTTATCTCTGTGATTGCCTCCTCACCTTTGATCGCTTTCCGTTCGCTTCTCTATACTTCGCCTACCTTCATGCTGTCTTGTGTCATTCCTCCATTGCCACTACAATACGTCGTAATCACAGTGCACGGCTTGAATATCAAGATGCTAACCATTAAAGTAAACAACACTGCCGCTTATAACAGTTAGTCTTGAAATATATGCTCGGCAAAGACTTTTCTGACTGTAATATTTTACAGTGTTATGAAGATGATCTCGCTGGTTTTATGTTGCCAAATGTCGATAACTTTTGGACCATTAATTCAGGCTTCAGGCTAAAAACAAGCTGTCTGCTTTATCGTCCGAATCCCACGTCCTCTTCGCATTCCTTTCATAAAGATTCCAGGCATGGCGTTGCCCGCTGAGATGAAAACTCTTTCCATATCTACCCTAGCCAAACGAGTTTAGAGGCTTTAGGTGATTAGGGGAAAAAAATAGTCTCCCCTGTCTTTTTTTACTCAGTAGGGCCATGGTGCTTTAAGCAACAAAGTTTACGGATTAAAGATAAAGTATAGCTTTTTTTCCCGCGTGGTCATTTCTGTAAGCACCCTTGATCGTGAAGGTACGAAATTACTTTTTCAAGCACAAAAACATTACCCTGGATTACACCTTCTGAAAGATGTTTTTATAACCAGAGTTCTCATTCCTGCATATATCCCGTGGCTTTGGGTAGCTGAGGAGGCTTCAGTGAAATCACAGCTAACACAAAGCCCCCGAGTTTGGACATCTGTTTAGGTTTTACGAACAAAGAGATGTCAAGCCACAGATAATTGATAAAAGTTTCTAAGATGGATGGGCACTAGCGACTCTGCAAAGATTCTGTTATAGTCACAGATTTGATTTTCTAAAATTATTATTATTATTTTTTTTTGTTCATGCTATTGTGATTACAGCCTTCAGTGATTGATTAGATGCTGTGAATCTTGGGCAGCTGCCTCCAACTTTGTATGCAGTAATTGTTTAAAAAAAAAAATTCAATTTCCCTACTTTTTCGATACCGTGCCCCAGCAGTTCTTGAAACTTGTTAAAAAAAACAAAAACCAGTTGGGTGCTGATTTCTAATGCGTTGCTGATTCTCAGACTGGAGCCAGGTGGAGAAAATCTATTAAGATTGACAACCGTTTAGGGTGAAGCCAGTGAATGTGGAGCAGATTGCTCTAAAAGCCTGCCCGAGACCGTTGGTCTTTATGGCTCTGAGGCCTCCTCATTTGTTCATCTGTCTATGACTGGGCCAGATGGTGTGGAGTGGGCGAGATGTGGGCTGTGTCAACAGAGTAACAACTGTGAGTGTAATGTTCGTCACTGTGTCTCTGCAGTGCTATCTTCAAATCCAGACCCTTTAAGCTAGCAAGATAGCATTAAAGCAAAGATAGCATTAAACATTCTAAAATTTAAGATTTGTGGATAGATTCCAATGTCCTAATATTTTGTCAACAAAAGCTACGAGTGTGTAAATATGATACATGACCAAGAATTTAAGAATCATGGTACATGTCTACATATAGGGGGTAAAAAAAATTACACGATAAAAGAAAACCTGGGAAAGCAGGGAACAATCTAAATCAGGATTGTAAACAAAATAATTGAAAGTTTACATGAGACTTTTCTAGCATGATAAAATTTCACAATGAACAATGAAACACAAAGGATATAAAAAGAGCAAAGAACCAAAACTAGACACTGACAAAGACAAGACTATATTAGGAGGAAAAACCTTAGTAGCTGGAAACCATTCCGAAGATTTTCTCTTCAAGAAGACGATAAATGCATCATCATACGTTTTAAATTTGTGTAGATTGAAGATTTATCCACCAATCCTATTTCGATTCAATATTTTTGTACTTTTATAGAACCCTGTTTAAAATTTAATGAGGATTTCTGAATTGTATTAGATGAATTCCATGCAATTTCATTTTATTTAGCATACTTGGTCAATATGAGCACTTTAGAAAAGGTTATAAAAACAAGAAAAGGTCTTGAGAAAGTATCAAAGGATGTAGTCTATTGAAAAACTCATTAGAAACCTCAAATCACCAGCGCAGGCAATGCCTGACTACCAGTTACAACCAGCTTCCACAGCTAGTGGCTGTAAAGTCAACATTAATCATCCTGTCAGATCTGAAGAGTGCAAATTATAACCAAAACCACCCCAAAATGTCAAGAGAAGCGAATGTGATAGAGGACACTGGAGTAAACTGGACTTTGTTCTGGTTGGTTAAACACCAAAGCTTGCTCAACCGTAGCAGAAATCAGACCTGGCTTGCTTTCCAAAGACAGGCCATTTTGAAGACCTCTCATTAGAAAAGCTGTTCCTATTGTTTATGGATCTTAATGAGTATCACAGCAAGGAGCCAACTGAACAAAGGGGAGGCCACTGTCCCAGTTCATAATGGAATAAGTTTTCTTTTCCAGTGGACAGAGAACCATGTCTTTTGTGCTGATGGAGGCACCTCATAGGTCCTCAGGACTCTTGTGCTCATTAGTGTTATTGGGAAAGACAGTCTCTGGATAACCGTTTGCCCAGGATAAGGAAAAGCATTAATTAGTTCATTCCCCAACATGATGATCTAGCTCCACAAAGCTTAGTGCTGCTTGAGGACACCCTGTACTATTCTCACACTCCTTATTACCAAGGCATTTAAACATTCAAACACTAAAATCACAACACTAAACTCTTCTTCGGTACTCCTTTAATAATCAGCAGAAGGCAACTTCAAGAGTTTCAAGAGGCCACACGTAAAAAGACCTTGACCAAAGGACATACAGTTATTGCCAGTTTTATGTTACTAGGCTTGTGAATTATGTGTAGTGTGACTAGAGCTTGGAGAGTTCAGTGCCACTATAAATAGGTACAAAATACATCAACACATTATAGTCCTATGGTCCACATCAGACCCAAAAAACCCTGGAAAAGTTTTGTAAGTTTGCAAAAAAAAAAAAAAAACCCAGATTTTCTCCAAGCTCATGTGCCAGTGGCAGATAGTGGTCTGTTAAAGAGGGGAGGCACTACATCATTAGATTTGCCAATTATTGCATCATGTAATTTATATGTAAATTAACCAGATTCTCAAAACCCAGGTTTGACCAAACCCTCTGAGATAGTTTCATTAAAGGTTCAGCAGTACATTCTCTTTATCGCAGCGCTTTTACTCAGCCAGCTCACCATGCCATACCAGGAGAGTTGAATTTTTTATATTTTTTTCCCTGACTTTTAACCTAAATTAATTTTGGGCATTGGTGTGCCCTGCTGAGTCTATTGTATTGTCTGTCATCATGCACAGCTAGCTAGCTACCAAACTTTAATGACTGGTGGAGCGAACACACGTGTTCACTGACTAATGTTTTTATCTACAGTAGGATATGAATGAGGGAGGCACGGTGGCGTAGTAATTAGCACGTTTGCCTCACAGCAAGAAGCTCCTGGGTTCCAGTCTCAGGATTGGGCGTTTCTGTGTGGAGTTTGCCTGTTCTCCCTGTGCTTGCGGTTGGCTTCCTCTGTTTACTCTGGTTTCCTCCCAAAGACATGCACATTAAGCTAAGTGGCTGTTCCAAATTGCCCCAGGAGTGGATATGAGTGTGAATGGTTGTGTGTGTTGGCCCTGCGATGGGCTGGTGAGCTGTTCATGGTGTGACCCGCCTTCGCCCACAGTGGGCTGAGATAGGCGCCAGCCTCCCAGCGACCATAATAGGATTAAGCAGTTTGGAAAATGAATGAATGTACAAATGAAAGTAGTAAGCTAGCAAAAACAAACTACAAGCAAAATTGCTAAAAATCCATGTCCAACTAAAAGCTGCAGAGCAACTGTCAATTAAAAAGATGCAGGAGCCCAGCGTTCTGACCCGCCCACTCCGCACCGACTGTCAGAGAAGTTTGGCATCCAGGGGCAGGACGTTTTTCAAGCATTTGTCCAATGAACATCTCACTTTACTGTGCTGAATGCAGAGTGTATCCTAGATGCCATGAGACTTTTGAGAAGCTGTACTTTAATAGGTTTTAATGGATCACGCTGGTATCGGAATGTATGAGGAAATCAGAGAGAAATTATTACTTATCAATTGAGCTCTTCTTTATTCAGTCCCCTTATAAATAAATTCACATGAAATGAGAAATGCAATTTTAAATATATATTTTTTTCATGAATACTACATTTCAAGTAAATGTGGTGAACAATTTTCAAATGTTCATGAGCTGCATGTAAAACCATGTGGAAGAAGCTCCTTTGTCATTTACGCTTTATGCTTTATTAGCATTAGTACTGTTCTAAAGTTAATAATGTAGCTAGACATGATCTGAGTTTGTTCGTGCACAAAATTACTTTGTTGTAGCTTTTTGTTCGAATTCAAGCCTATGAAGACAGACAGCACAGATGTCAAACTCATGGCCCGTGGGCCAAATCTGGCCCTGCCAACTAATTTTAGCTTTCACATTATATGATTATCGTACATTCTTTGCATTAACGGTTAACGTAGAGTACAATTCATCGTCCTTCCACTAGGTGGCGGCAAACCTATTTCAGGTGCCCTTCATGGTTCAAGAAAGATTGCAAGCTAGCATGTTGCTGTCAAGCACTGTCAGAAAAGGAAAGTAAATAAAGTTAAAGAGGACAAATAATAAACTAAACTAACCATTTAGCCATGCAGGTTTCATGGTTGTTCTTTCTGACCAGATTATCCGGCCCTTGATGACCTCGAAATTTACTGAAGTGACCCTCAGTAAAAATTAGCTTGACACCCCTGACTTATAGTATATATTGTTCTATAGTATATGTAGTATTTCTTTATTTAAAGAGAAATCTTTAGTTTGACAAAGTTTTGAAACCATGTTGCTGAAGGCTTTAATTTTTCTATTACTTTTTTTTTTATTTTTACACGAATTTAAACATTCAGAACAGAAATCATGCAGAATAGTACATTGTATGCCAAGGCTCATTGACACAAGTGGATGGTATCTAATGAGTCAGTCTGTTATCATTATTACATGCTGTGCTTCATTAGAATGTTCAGAATACAATGGTTTGCTCAATTTTCTCAATTCTTTGATTTAATATTAAAGATCTGGAAGCAAAGTTAAACAATGTACAGTAATGATTTGTATATCAATCATCTTTAGATATCAACAAGTCAGAGTATGTATGATTCTGTTATGTTGTACAATTATCAGCCATAATAATATGTATACACCATTTAGCCATAACATTAAAACCACCCGCCTGTTATTGTTTAGTTTTTGCATTATGGTAGGGTGCATAATCCTCCCACAAAAAGACACCGGCCATTAGAGAACACCACTGCCATAAAGGGGTGTACTTTGTCTGCAAAAATGCTTAGGTAGACAGTAAAGTACATATCAAAGTAACATCCCCATGAATTTTAGGAAGATTTTCCCAGCAGTGCCCTCTTCCCATAGTCCGTTTTATGTCCCACGAAAGCGTCACATTGCTTCATGGTCCAGTTTTCATGCTCACGTACCTATTGTAGGCACTTTCAGTGGTGGACAGGGGTCAAGCATGTGCACTCACTCTGCAGTTACGCAGCCTTGAATGTAGCAATCTGAAATGCACTGTATGTTCTGACTTCTTTCTGTCATAGCCAGCATTAACTTCAGCAATTTGTGCTCTTCCGTGGCATCAAACCAAAAAGGGTATCCTTCAGTCTTCATGCATCTCAGTGAGCCTTAGGTGCCTATGAATCTGTTCGTGGTTTGTCCTTCCTTATACCACTTTTGGTATGGACTAACCACAGGACCTGTGGTTTTGGAGATGCTTTGATCTGGTTGCAGAGCCATGATACCTTGGCCCTTGTCAGAGTCAATCAGGTCCTTATTCATTCATTCATTCATTTTCTGAACCGCTTATTCCTAATTAGGGTCGCGGGGAGGCTGGCGCCCATCTCAGCC
>JBCNYH010000026.1:10316149-10340962 GCA_039654325.1 Tandanus tandanus
GTTAGCTGCACTGGGGGGACAGCAGTGACAATCCGCTGATAGTGGGGCTTGAACCCCCAACCTTGGGATCAGTAATCCAGCACCCTACCACCAGGCCCCAATATATCATAGTAAGAGCTATTAGGTGTCAGTCTGGTAAAGTTTGGATTTATTGGGGTTTATGAATAAATTCTTGAAGCTGGTTAATGCTAGAATGTAATATCATGACTGTACAAATGTATGATTCTAAAGAAATGCAGTGATGCTAAAAATGTATTAAGTCGAAAGTACAGATTTTTTTTTAAAAAAAGTGTAGGAGGTAGTTGTGTATGTGAAGTCAAGACCCCATGAGTACAGTAACAAAGTGATTGCATTTCGTGACTTTCCACTTCTATCAAAGGCATCTTTAGCTTTGCAGAAACGCGTCTGTAACAGCCATGTTAAAATCCCCTTTTCTGTATTCAGTACAATAATAATGAGAATACAGAATCAATATCCCGTATCATGCCTATGGATCTGACGTGTCCACAGGTACATTTGGTACAGTTAGGAAAAGCATAAAACTGTACCTTTCCATGTCATTGGGGTGGAAGCATGAAGGGTATAGTTTAGTACCTTTATTTCTGAGTGTGTGTGGGAGAATAATTAGGTGATGCCTGGAATGTGCCCAAGAATAAATTAATTTCCCCCTTTGTTATTTTTTACTTAATATACAGTTCCATGAACATGAGGTCTGTAATATAAACCTAGCTTCTAAGCCAAGTATGAACTACTTATAATTTTAAATTGGTTCTCATTTCCTTTGCATTGTATTACTTCCTATGGACTTACCTCGGGGCCTTACATTTCATATTTGATATATTGCTCTGGTACATGGCACAAGTTTAAACAAACACATAAGCTCTGTTTTCTTGTATGTGCATTCATTATAGTGTAATTTTGCCTTTTGTTTAGACAGTTATTCAGGTTGTATAATTGTTTGAGACCCCACCAGACCTATCATTTTATCTATTTAGCTAAAACAATTAGGAAAGGTAGAAGCTTGGTTTTCTGATATTGCACTTGAGTTCATAAGGATAGGTACAAAAATGAGACTACTGGTTGACGACTGGAGCAAATGTAACATTTAAAGGCTGATTATACATGGTCTGTTCACTTTCATTAATATTAAAGTCTTTGGAAAGTGGACTAGCATTGACCTATACAGGATTTCACTGAGTTATGTGGAGAAAATGAAATGTGTGAAAGTAAATTATTTGATAAAGCAGCTGCTGGAGGGTTAGAAAAACAGGACCTTGAAGCTGCAGTGTGCTAAATCAAATCTTAAGATAAATAAAAACACACTTAAGTTTTATTTTACTTGCAGTTTAGCTTAAAAATAAATCTAGTAATATGAGTAATAGGATAATAGAATAATAGGTTTCTTCCATTTGTTTATCTCATCAAAAACTTCCGTATAGAGATATAGACCCCAGGACGCCCTTGGAACCCTTGGAACAATGGTAAGAAAAAGTGAACCCGAAACTGCCCACATTTATTTGATGTATTATTACATCTAGATTTACATTTAAGCTACAGTAGTGAACAATCACAATTTTCACCATTTTCATTGATACGGCACAAATTATTCATTCATTCATTTTATTCATTTGCCGAACTGCTTAATCCTATTAGGGTCACAGGGAGGCTGGAGCCTACCTCACCTGACCCTGGGCGAAAGCATGGTACACAATGAACGGCTTGTCAGTCCATCACAGGGCCAACACACACAGCCACTCACACTCACACCTAGAGGCAATTTGGAACAGCCAGTCAGCATAATGTGCAAGTCTTTGGACTGTGGACCAGAGAAACCCCTGAAAGCACAGGAAGCACATGCAAATTCCACACAGAAACGCCAAGCTTGGGACTCGAACCTAGGACCTCCTTGTCACGCTTAACACTATGGCACCCTTTCACCCACCACACAAATCATTGCTTTGTTATTGTCCAGGTTAAATACATTCTTTCAAAATTTACAGTGCATGATGAAGAAAGGTGTGGCATGGTGGCTCACGGGTCAGCAGTATTGCCTAAGGTGCCTGTTCTGGGTTCAAACTATGTGACTTACTGTGACCTTTCTGTGTGGGATTTGCATGTTCAACCTGTGCCTGCATGAGTTTCCTCCAGGTACTCTGGTTTCCTCCCACAGTTGAAATACATTCATGTTAGGCCCTTAGGCTACTCTTAATTGCCCTTAATTGAATGTACGTTTTGTGTTTCTCATGCCATAGACTGGCATCTTGTTATGGCAGCTTGTCCACCCAAAATCAACTGGGATTGGCTCCAGCTCCCCACGTAACCATAATGGATAAGCACTATAGATAATGGAGGGATGTTGGAAAAAGTAAAACGGGAACCTCTAGGCTAATGACTTCAGCAAAAGCTAATTGGAGTCAGGAGTTAACAAACCTGGAATCTAATCAATAAAACATGATTTGAATTACAAATAATTAGCCAACTAAGCTTATGATTCAAAAGAAGCATTGGCTGATGTGAACCATTCCACGCAAAAAAAGAGATCTCAGAAGAATTAAGATTAAGAATTGGTGAGTGATAGTCCACAGTAAGACAAATGAGACGATCTAGCTCTGTGGCTAGTTTCCCTTGAAGTTGATGCCCAGCCAGGATTACTCTAAAGGCTTTCTGCAGAATACTCATTGATGTAAAGAACCTTTGAATCCTAAAGTAACAGCAAAAGGCTTGAAGGAATCATTGGTGCTGGCTAATATCACTGTTCATGAGTACACCATACACAAAACATTCAAAAGGCAGGGTGTCCATGTCAAGGCCCTACAGAGAAAGCCTTGCAACCTGACACTGGACAATGCCACTGGGAAAACGTTTCGGGGACTGACGAAACAAAGGTTGAATTATTCAGGAAGAACACACTGCACTCTGTATGGCATACATTTTTAATAATTCCTAATAGAAATGATACAGGTTCTTAACATGCAAGAGGGTCTAACATGAACTCTATCTAATAAGGAACCACTGTTGTAGGGTTGCTCAGCACACTGGTGTAGTGGTTAGCTTTCCTCTGGGTGGGTTTACCTCCCACAGCCTGAAGGCATGAGGCATGAGGCACAGGTCTAGTGGCTACTCTAAATTACCCATAAGTGTGAATGTGAGTGTGAATGGCTGTCTGGCTCTTGTGTAACCCTGTGATATACTGGTGATTTGTCCAGGGTGTACCCCGCCTCTCACCCAATGTCAGCTGGGATTGGTTCCAGCTCACCACCACTTGTATGGATAAACGGTTTAAGGAAATAAGAAATAAATGAAAGTTTGAGGGCTCTACACAGAAGATGTGACTTACAGAGTCAAATTAAAAAAAGCTATTGAATTTCAATGGTACTTTTTCCCTATGGTACATACTGTATGTGTTTTCCTAATGTTCACTATTCAAAGAACTCTTAAGGAACAAAATTTTATTACTGCAAAAGCACAGATCTAAAATTGTGCTTTGAATGCTCTCTCTTTGCTCACTCTGTGCCACGCTCTGCTTTTATATTTCTCCAACTAAAGCGATAAAAAGCTCTGTCTTAATTTACGAGCCCTCGTGGACCCTTTTAACAGCCTGTGATGTGGGGAGAGGGGAGTTAAGGGTGTTGCTGTCCTTCTCTTTCTTCCAGCCATTTAAAGAAAGTGAGAGAGAGTTTACCTCCACAGCCCACTACTCACCAGTATTTAATTTCCTCACAGTTATGCCTTGGAAAACAGTTATCCTGGAGCATATTTCTGTATTTTTGAATGACTGAAGCTGTAAAAAATGGCCTTCAGTTACAAAAGCAAAATAAAACAGAAGCAGGGAGGAGAGAACAAAATATTGCTCTCAAGGTAATTTTAGTTCAGGGATATTGCTTTGCGAATGCTTCCTATTTTCCCTAAAAATTGCAAATTAACAATCATTTTAGGGTCGTCTTGATAACATATTAGAATTGAAATTTCTGGGTACTGGCCTAAACCATTAATTTATTTATGAAACTCAGGAACACTGCTTTAACTTTTCTTTTGTATGTTTTCAACTATTATTAAAATTTGTTACAATAAGACAGGATTGAAATCAGGAACCGGGAAAATCTGTGAATCTTTGTGCAGAGAGATTGACTGATTCAATTCAGTATACTCACTCACTCACTCGCTTACGTATTTCCCAATCTGCTTAATCGTGTTATGGTTGCGGGAAGGCTGGTGCCTATCTTAGCTGAAACTGGGTGAAGGCGACATACCAGACCATTACAGGGCCAACAGAAACACAAGCATTCACACTCACATCCACACCTAGGGACAATTTGGAACAGCCAGTTAGCCTGATGTGCATGTCTTTGGACTACCTGGAGGAAACCCACGCAAACATGGGGAGAAAATGCACACAGAACTCCACACAGAAACGCCCGAGCCCGGGACGCGAACCCAGGACCTTCTTGCTGTGAGGTGGACGTGCAAAACAGTTAAGCTTGTCGCGCATCAGAGTAGTTAAGAAAATCATCCCTGATATCTTCAGCCCTATGTTAATAGATTGTGATTATTTCTCATAACCTACAAGGAAATAATGACACCCCCAACAAGAAGTGCTGTTTAAGTGTTCCCATTTAAAGCTAAATGAACCATTTAGTGGTGGCTAAAGTGGTTAAGGCAGTGGTGGCTTAGTGGTTAAGGTGATGGGTTACTGATCCAAATGTCAGCGGTTCTATCACCACTGATGGGCCCTTGAGCAAGGCCCTTAACCCCCAATTGCTCAGTTGTATAATAATTGTAAGTCGGTCTGGATAAGAGCGTCTGCCAAATAATGTAAATGTAAATTTAAGGCTTAATGCTAAATTAACACCTTTATAGACCTTATCATCACGTCAAGAAAATGGCATTTTTCTTTTCATTTTTCACGTCAACAAAAACAGCATTTTAATAAGATTGTGATTATTCTAGTAGTCTATGTAATAATTCTTATTTATAATATATATATGTATTGTTATTTATGTATGTTTAGATTAACATAGTGACCGATATTTCAGTTATATATTTAGCTAAATGACACACTGGTTAGCCCTGCGATGGCCTGGCAAGCTGTCCAGGGTGTACCTTGCCCTCACCCAGAGTCGAATGAGGTAGGCGCCAGCCTCCCCGTGGCCCTAATTAGGACTAAGAAGTTCAGAAAATAAATGAATGAATGAATGACACACTGGTTATTTGATTTGATATGAATTGACACATTGGTTATACCTGACAGATACAAACAAAAGAGACTTCCTGTTTTCAAGCTAGGTAGCTACATACCGTAGCAGGTCTACCAGCGAATCAAGGGTTTCTTTCTTGCTTGAAACAAACAAGCAAACAAACAAACAACATAAACAAAAAGGTTGCATTCTTGTTGCCATGCCGTTGTAATAAACAGGTGCCTCTTAATGCTGGGCTGTCAACCTTATGTGCCATGTCACTTTTTTTTAGTAAGCATTTATAGAAATGTGTGACATCAGCAGGTGGTGTATCTAAAATAAATAGGTAGCTAGTTGGAAAACAAATGCCTCACACCTTAAATTGAACTATTTTATTTTGTTGCAGTCATGATGTTTTAAGATACTGCATTAGGACCACTGTATTCATGGGGGAAATGTTCCAAGAATTAACATGGACAGTGCTGTCATGCTTCAGGTGCGCCACTGTGAGGACGAGCTTTGTTCCTCTTTTTTAGATACTCTCTCTCTCTCTCTCTCTCTCTCTCTCTCTCTCTCTCTCTGTCTCTCGGGGTTTTGACATTTAGGCCTAATGCTACTTTTAACACTGTAACTATAATCGTTGTAATTGTACAATTTTCAATTAATTTTTCAAAAATCTAAGTGAAAAAACAAAACAACTTATATTTGTGTACCAATTCACTTTGCTGTGAAGCTTGGTCCCCCATCTCTTTTTTCTATTGCTTGAGGGAGCTGCCACACAGATTTATGAATGGACCTTGATGCCTGTGTCTCTTGTCACCCTCCGGAGACAGCATCTGCCCTGTTTCGAACACACACAAAGTTTTTTTTTCCTGTGTCGGTGAGAGACAGATAGATAGATACATAGATAGAGAGAGAGAGAGAGAGATGCCAGTGAGATCTAATGCCCCCAGCTTAGATAATGAAAATTGTTTTTTGATATTCGCGACATAGCTATTTACCACATCGAACGTAGAACAACACGTAACACATGGAGTACAGTTGATAAATCCCCTCAGCCCTATGTGACATGTCTGTCATGCTAACAGCTGTGTTCGTTGTTAGTTTGAGAATGATAAAATATTTAAATAACAGCATTAGTATTAACATATGCTTTGGCATAAAGCCAGAACAACTGTTAAAGCTGTTGTTACAGAAGATTCATTACCACCCTCTGACCATTCTGAATCAAGAACTCAAAAGGGCTGTGGTCTAGCAGATGTTTGTACTGTAGCTAATGAGCAGGAAGTTCATTCTTTATTCTTATTGTATCCTTTCATGGTTTAGTGCCTTCTAGGTATAATGTTGATTAAATGTACCACAGATTAGAAACTGTTAACATTTATGGCCATGGAAATATCGTTATAAACCTTAAATAACAAATAACTTCTAATCACTATGACAGTCCTATTTGAGGATACACAAGGAACCTGCGGTGCTATATTACAAAACTTATTTAACACCTGTCATATCCTTGACAGCCCTGAGTAATCTAACAAGAGTCCTGGCAACCTTCTTTTACTGCAAAAATGTTCGAATTGTATAGCACAGTGTAAGAATTTAAGTCTATTGTAGGAGAATAAAAGTCTTCTTATGAGTGAATACGCATAGTACATGCACAGATAGCTTCTGAACCTTCAACTGTGAGAGTTATGTTGCAAGGATTCCAGGACTCATCTTTCGCTGACGTTTTTTTTCCTGGACTGCTGGATTTTGGAGTTCAGCCTACATGACTACATGAAATAAACTACTCTTGAAAAATCTACCAGCTGCAGACCAAAAGTGATCCAGCGTGATCTTTGGCTTTAAGGATATAGCTGTGTAAGTAAGATTTTTCCTTTTTAAATTTCCATTTTCTCTGAACTTTCACAGCTATTCACAGTCACCCGGATTCAGTGTCACCCAGGCACTTGGTTTTTAATGTGGAAAAATCAGAGTGGAACAAACGCGTCAGGATAGTTCGCAGTCGTTTGAAGACTTTAGCAGATGACATGGGGAAATAAAATATGCGTCCGCTCCAGTGGCCTAGGGGCTTCCAATGAGACTTGACTAATCATTTCTCCAGCACTGGGACCATGTGACTGTATGGTTTGGAGGCCTGGAGAAGTGTGGGAGGCCTTCAGACGTGTCTAATAAAGCCCAGACACATGAATCCAGAAACAGATACTTCAGGCTGGAAGTTGTGGAGCCAGAGGTTATCAAGAGCCATGGTTCTTAAAGTGGCTCCATGAATCATAGCCTGGGTACTTTGATTTTTCAAAGTTTGTTACATTGACAGAATGCACAACCCACTGTCTTCAAAGTTGCTAAGACTTGATCATAATCAAAGAAATATCATCAAATAATGACCGTTTTGATGCTAAAAGTTCCTTTTTTTCCCCAAGAGTCACTGACTGGAAATGGCTTGAGAACCCTAAATCTAAGTGAGCAAAAAAACAAAACAAAAAAAACCCCCTCTGTTTCCCAACCACTGTCTAGACAGCTTGAACATTCCAGAAAAGTGATGAAGTCACTTAAAATATACATCTTGGTGGGTATATTTTTCACCATCTCATTTTACCTTAAAGTTATCATAAACACCCATAATAAACTTGCACACTCCTGCAACTCTTAATGTGTATAATAAATATCATATATGCACAAAAGAAAGTCGGTGAAAGAATGTAGTCGGTCTCCAGGAAGACTACATTACCCCTATGTGAAATGTGTTTCTGTGTCCAAGGCTTCTCCTCCTTAAAGACATTATTTTTTGATACAAAATGGAGGCGCCACGGAGGTGAGACAGTTCCCAGGAGGATTAGCCATGTCATGCTTAACCTTTTGCCCATCTATTTATCAGCAGAGTGTGTTAGTGGGAAAATGGTGCATGGAAACATCCCTTTCTCTGTACACTAGCGAATTTTTTTGCTGGAGAACCAAAGCACACATCTTCAGAAGTGCTGGCAAAAACAAAGCAAGGTCATTTGAGGGTCAGCTCATCCAGGCTGCCCACGTTGCTGCCTGTTTACAAGCAGTGCACAGTGATCAAGCTCTGAACCACTAAGACAGATCACACGTGAGATTTAAATTCTCTTGTCATCAGCCATTTTCATTATCGATATTTCTTCACTTTGTCAGGACAGGAGCAGAGAAAGAACGACTTCACATTCCTTCTCTCGAGGTGCCAGTGCTGTATGTTTCTTGAATGAGCAATTTGTCAGGAGAATTGTCTTAGATCTCAAAACTGTGAGGACTGATCACTGCCATATTCTGTGGAAAAAATGCTTTTGAAGCAGGCCGAGCTGAGATGTGGTATATGGAACACTGTGCTGGCAGAACGAAAAGCCTCATGAATTCTTAGAGGGAGCTAGGCACATTTATATCACATCGTTGAGCACACATGGTGAGCACAGCGTTGCCTAGCATTCAGGTTTTCTTTTTTTTTCCCTTTAATTTTGTTTATTAGGTGCTTTCTTTATACAGTGCATCACGGTGCTCTAGGCAAGGTGCTGCATACTGTATGCAAGGAAGAAAACACAGCAGAGCATGCTGTTATAGGAAATGAATCAGTGATGTGTAGCAGGATTAGTTCTATTATTAGTTCTTCTTATGCCACAGCAAATACCAATGATTGCAGTCACGCATGCACAGCTCCTTCAGGAAAGTTAATTTTTCATGAGCCATGGGAAAGTTACACATCCGCCTTAATGAAGATCCCAGTCAACCTTAGCATGCTTTAGAATAAGTAACTTTAACCACCAGACAATGACTTATATCAAAACTTTTTTTTATGTTTGGGCTTTACAACTTAGAAATATGGCTTGATGTGATAAGCTAAATGTGATAAGCTAAATCTGCACCGATCTAACCTTGGAAGGCCAGAAAAACTTAAAACCAGAAAGACTTGGAAAGACAGGCACAAGTACATATGGATGGAGAACGAGGTGTTTTCTACATAACAAACTTAAAAAGCTGCTTGTACGCGACTGACTCAGCATTTGCCAGCCATTTACTCACAGCCATTTACTCTTAAGTTGTGGCAAAGAAAGAGGGTGAGATTTTTAACAAAGAACGGCCAGTCCGTAGTTCGCATGCCCAACTGTTGACACATTAGTTGTAATGATGCAGAATGAACTAATTCCTGTCATCACTTACATTGCTGCAGCTACAAACCATCGCCTGCTTATCATCTCCTCTTTATTCTCTTGAACATCCAGTAAAGAGTACCGGTATTGGTCATCCTTACTGAAGAATTGTGTGCGCATGTAATACGTTTAAGCGATACAGAGCTTATTTCAACATAAATGACCATGAAAAGCACAAAACTGTGTAATTTTATCCTGTGGATAACTAGCAGGACTGAAACAGTGGTTAACAGCCATTTTTTCTTTTTCGAACTTGTTGGTCCATTTTGTCCAGCGCAAGTTAACAAGCAGATCTGTTCAGTGTGTGACATTTTAGGTGATAAAAAATTGTGTTTAAGAAACAACTATGGCTAGCAATTTGGAGGAAATGGGTATAAATGGTTACCTATTAGCAACAGAGAGGGAGGAGTCTTGTGGAGACACTGAGACGTCACATTCTAGTGACTCTGAGGACGACAATGCTACCAGAGATGGGCGTGATGGTAAATCCAAAATGGCTTATGCAGCTAACGTTTTGCCAACTAGGCTTTTTTGTCGTCAGTTGGTTTAGGAACACAAAAGAAATGTTTTCTGCAATTTTTGCGCTTGTTGTTTGTGCAGCTCAGCTCAGGATGATAATGTGTTATGATGCACGTGGTCAGTGATGCAGCCCAGCCAATCCAACGAGTTCGCGTCACTACCTGCCATTGAGGAAGGCATGCCCAGTGTCGCATACCTAATGTGATGCCCAGTGTCGCAGCACTCGCACATACTTTCACAAGGGGCAAGGACTGATGTTGAAGGAAAGGATCCGTTGATGTCTTACATGATTGTTTTGAATAGCTAGTGACACTACTTCACCACAGGTACCCTTTAATGGGACAAAGATAACGACTTTATTTTGTGTTATTGAGAAATTACCTTAAACCACAGCCTCTTTAAGAAAGACTTTCTCACCTTGCGCTATTAAAAATTCCTTTCAATTGATAGTCCTACAACAAATAAAATACCTGGGAGAAAACTTTGCTATATCACAAATTATGTTTTAATGTTTTATTAACATTTCACAGTAATGTTTTAAAATGAGCACATTAATCCTAATTAGGGTCGCGGGGAGGCTGGCGTCCATCTCAGCCGACTCTGGGCAAGAGCGGGGTACACCCTGGACAGCTCCTGTGGGAGGAAACCCACGCAAGCATGGGGAGAACATGCAAACGCCGCACAGAAACACCCAAGCCCAGGAATCGAACCTGGTAACTTCTTGCTGTGAGGCACACGTGCTGACCACTGCTGAGCACATTAATAAATAAATTATTAAACCTGTAATTTGCATTCAAACCTGCTTTGATAGAATTTATTTATTTATTTATTTTTTTTAACCAAACAGTTCTCCAGCCTATTTGATAAATAAACTTAGCTCATTTCATCACACACAGGGGCTCTATGAGTGCAACTGACTAAATGTGATTGCAGAATAATTCAGTACAGCGTGTAATTTAGGGCTCATTGAAGTGTAGACAGCATTTTGAGCTCTCAAGCGCCGACAGGCCTATGTGTAGTGGGGTGAAGTGCTCTGTGGAAAAAGCTTGCCTCAAACCTAGCTTTCTGGCCACTCTTCATGTAATGTGTGCTTTACGGGTGAAGGACCAGTGAGGCAACTACATATTTGCAGCACCAGCAAAAGAGCCCTTATACTCATCTGCTCCCACTGTTCTCATTGCCCATCACATGTTTGTTAATTCACCTTTGTTGAAAGAATGACTTAACTGTCATCAGCATCTGTGCTTCAGGCTTTCATTGATATTTTCAGGTGGATTGAAAAATGGCTGTCCGGAAGGCCTGGACCGATATAAATCACATCTCTAAGGCCTTGTCTGCAGTCCAGCCAAGCTTAGGCCACACATCATGCATATGCATTTTGCTAAATCATATACTGCAGAAGACCTTGAGCATGTATCTGTTAGCCTCTACACCGGCTCAGTTATATACAACCAAATATCTAGACTGATTAATACACTAACCTTTGCATTTTTTATATCCAGAAATACCACTCTTGTCGGCATTTTATCTCCTCTGTCATTACTGTGCACCTGTTATAGGTGGCAGTGTCAAGGGCTCAGCAAACAGGTTTAATTACCTGTGAAATTTTGGGCGTATGGTTATGGATAGATACATTTGACACACGGCAAGACCGTTAAATCTCTTTAAGCGTGCTCAGGTTAAGCAATAGACTGGTCCCAGAGAACCCCTCGTCACCCATCTTTGAGGATTCTTTGGAAAATGTCAGTAGTAATTGGATACATGGTGACCTTTTTATTAGGGAGGTGCATTTCTGTTTCCTTTTTTGTAAGAGCCCTAATGGCCTGCCACAAGATTCACTATACTTCTGGCAGAACTGGAGGAAGAGTTTGCTAGTATTCCTATTGGCCTGAAGAATGTTCCAGAACTTTGCCTCAGGTTCTCCTACAGAATGACTTATCATTTATAATTGGGAACATTAGTCAAAGCAATACTTTATCAAATTGTGACAGGGACACTATATTTCACCAGTGGTGACAAGGCCGATGTAGGATGGGAGGTATGATTGACTTTGCGCTTTAGCTCTGGGTGTACTCTATAAGTTTTTATCTCTGTAGTATTTGCATTCCGCAAATTCCTTGGAGGATGAATAGATCTCAAACTGCTGCTAAGTAGATGTGAGTGCTTGCTGTGGTACTAAACCGTGCATCTGCCTCTGCATTTATTCTCCTCCTATAGTTCCCTCTTTCATTCCACTCCAATCTCCAGATGATTTAAAGATGATGCTATTCACAAAACATCAAATTGCACTTATGATGCCGGTGATTGGCTGCGTGAGAATGGGCTTGCGCCTGGATTTTTTCCCCCCACACAGCCCTAAGGTTTGAACCTGAGTTTGGGTTACAGCGTGTATTGGGCTTTGCTAGTTAGGCTAAAGCACTTACTGAATATGAGTGAATGAATGAGTCATAAGAAGGATGTAATACTTACAATCCACACTGTGGAAACCTTTTTTAATTCTAGAAAAGTTACAAAACAATGGCATCATACATCTTATTAAACAAGGTTTTGGGTTTTGGTCCTATGCAATACCTCTTCTCCTCTATGACATTCCATACTCCAAAATATAAATTGAATGATTAATCCTTGTTTTACTTTTACAGTACTGTCTCTTACCAAGTATATTTATATCCTCCATGGACGAACAGCAAAGGTCTGCGGAGCCTTTACATTTACAGTAATGTTCCCCTATTGAGGCTACGCCTTGAAAGTACAACATCCCTTACAGATACAGGGGCGCAGTCCTCAGCAGATGCTCTCTAGATTCTCCATAATTCCACTTTAAACCCCCCTTCGAATAGTGATCCAGGGTCATATGCAATACAGATTTTTTTTTCAGAGGTAATCTTTTTAGCGGAAAAAACCACCCCTACATCCCAACATGTTTACACCCTGAATCACTAGCTATGAATCAAAGCATCAAGCTAGCCATGTTTATTTTACCGTATAGTTATTGACCGCGGATCGTTCAATTTATGTAATTTAATTCTGTGCGTACATTAAAAAACTCCTTCACAATTATTCATTATCTTTTACTAAACACAATAAGTGTGTTTTTCCTCCGTAGCCATTAACTCTTGATGTACAAATTTTAAGTACCCCTTTGTATGATGGTATAAGTATTAGCAAAAAAAAATCAATACTTTTCATTATAAACATGAACTTTTTCAGTGTTCATGAAACCCCTTTGCAAAGATAATAAATCATACTGGTTGGATGAAAAACAGTGTACAGCACAGCAGAAAAAATATGTGATTTTAATCAGGCTGTGTAGCCCTCAGATGACCTTTAATCCAACCAGACCAATGCAAACTCTGGCCAAAGAAAAAATGATTCTAGGATTTTTGTACCACAGGAATTTATATTTGCTCCAACTACCTCACAGTAACCTCAGTAAGTTAGTAAGTTACTAATGAGGTGAATCTGCAATTATTGCAATCTCATATCTAGCTCACTGAATTAGAAATAATATATCTAAATTAGTTCAACTCTCTCTGGCTTCTAATCAAGAATCCAGCCGCACCTAAATAAACAGAAGCAGAACCCATTGTGTTTCTTTTTCTCTGCTTATTATAGAGTTCTTTATAGTCTCAGCTGTATCACAGCTATATAGTATGCAGCATTAGATACTTAATTGGATGATTGCACACGTAACTACAAACTCTAAAGTAACCAGGGGTTGCATGCTTCAGTGGGCTGGCAGGCCTAAACCCTGTCTGTATTTTTAAAAAGCATTATAAGCTTTAATTTGGGCGTCTACATCATTCATTCATTCATTTGCCGAACCGCTTGATCCTACTAGGGTCATCTCATCCAATTCCGGGCGTAGGCATGGTACACCCTGAGCAACTCACCAATCCATAGCAGGACCAACACACAACCATTCACACTCACACCTAAAGGCAATTTAGAAGAGCCAGTTAACCTAATGTGTAGGTTCTGTATCACTCACTTAAAAAATACCCCACAAATAATCCTCTTTAAAACAATAGATTTTTGTGGATAATATAACGTAGATACAGGGCTGCTCGGTCGCGGGTTTGAGTCCCGTGCTTGATGAGAGCGTTTCTGTGTGGAGTTTGCATCTTTTCCCCATGCTCGTGTAGGTTTTCTCTTTTCTCCATTTTCCTCCCACAGTGCAAAGATATGCACATTAGGCTAATTTCTAGCTAACTTATCAAATTGCCCCTAGGTGTGTGTGTGTGTGTGTGTGTGTGTGTGTGTGTGTGTGTGTTGGCCCTGTAATACACTGGCGAGCTGACCACAGTGTACCCTTCGCCCAGAGTTGGCTGAGATAGGCTTTAGCCTCCCCGTGACCATAGTTTGATTCATCAGTTCAGCAAATTAATGAATAAAAACAGGTGCGAGTCATCAGGAAGGCATGGGGTATACCATTTGCTGGGGCAGATGGGAATTGGGCTAAAAATTATTTACTTAAGGAATATTTTCTTGATACCACACACACACACACACACACACACACACACTGACTATGTAGGGTCTGGCAAAAAGTGCTGTAGACACTATGTCCAATAAAACACTATTTGAGATTTAACTACATAATCTGGAACATTTCTGAAGCCCATGTTTTAATAGGTTTAGAGTGGATTAAACTCTGTCCTAAATATGCCTTTTGTAGATTTCTGCCTTTGAATTCCAAAATACGTTAATCATTTGAATCATGTTTTAAGTATTTTAACATTATAATATTATCTGCCTATTATCTGTAGATTGTGTTTCATGCAGTGCAGGTATTCAACACAAACACCACCAACATATCATGGTTCTCCCTTTGTAGTCACAGTTCCCATGACGATGAATGCCATGTTCTCATGTTTGGTTTGATTTCTGTTCTAGTCCTGTCTTTACCCTAGCACTGTGATTGATTTGCTGCAGGATTGTGTTCTCCTTCTTTATGTTAGTTCTTGATTATCTTGCCTTTTTCTATTCTCTGTGTGTCACTGTTCCTAGCAAAGTCTTTTCATATCTTGATTTTCACATTTTCTAGTTTCCTGTTGTCCTGATTTAGACGCTTATCGTTTACCTTTGCTGGTCTGTGTTTTGACCCTTACTATGGACTCAGATTATGATTTTGGAGTTCACCCAAATAATGCAATACCATGTTGGCACCTTTGCCTCTTGTCACTACTTACTGCATGATACAAATGAATAGCCGAACACTGATTTTTGTCATCATGTTGCAAGTTTATGGTGATTACAAAAAATAAATAAATAAAAATAGAGTAATTAAATCTGACTCGACTGGATGGACTGAATTGCTTGACTCCAATTTTGAATACAAATGCAGTTTTTATTTTTCATTATATATATTTTTTGGCTTGCCATGCAGAAAAGCTTATCAGTAAAATAGGCAAAACAAAACTTAGAATTTAAGATGCTTATCCGAACAATGCCTCAGTCTATTTGTATTCGTATGCAGTAACATATTATATTACTCATTTCTAAATTGAAATGGCCATATGTCAACACTGACCACATATTTTTAATGCCAATCAATGTCTAGCAATAATTCATTTATTTGCTGAACCGCTTAATTGGATTGGGGGTTGCAGGGAGGCTGAAGCCTATCTCAGCCGACTCTGGGTGAAGGCGGGGAACACCCTGAAAAGCTCACCAGTCCATCGCAGGTCCAACACACACAACCATTCACACTCACACCTATGGGCAGCCAATTAGCCTAATGTGCATATCTTTAGACTGTGGAAGAAAACTGGAGTACCCAGACTAAACCCACGCCAGCACATAGAGAACATGGAAACTCCACTCAGAAATGTAATCACCGAACCCTGGGACTTCTTACTGTGAGGCAGATGTGCTAAACATTATGGCACAGTGATGCCCAAGGTTCATCATGTTTAGCTAAAATGTTTTATTCAAAGTATACAATGGTCAAACGTCCAACTTGCATTCACATGTGTTAAATAAGTCAGATTTCTTTGTTGTCCTAGCAGACATCTTTATAGCTCTTTGTGTGGCATGCACAGGCTAATGGAGAGCAATGGTTCTAATTAATTCGGAGCGGAGAAGAGGAACAGTAGCACTATAAATCCACATGCCAGTATTAATAAAGCGGCAGCCGGAGACCTGCAGAATGCAAAGAAGCGTTTTTAGTCGCCGAACCCGCAGTGAGATCAGAGCAGAGGCATCAGTGTTACGCACATGAAATGAGACATGAATATGCAGCTTCAGTTGTGTTAAAGGAGAAGACGAGCAACAGGTAATGAGAAATAGCAGATGAAACAGCTGAGAAAGCGCTTGGTACTGATTAATATCATCCTCACTGAATACACTCTCACTTTAGCATAACGTCTACATCAGAATTTCTGATCAGACGCAATGACATTGCAGTATTTCATCAATCCCAAACCCTGTTAATGCTGCATTTAATGATGCGTTGCACACTACGGTGAGCTCCGTGGAGCAAAATCACCTGAATAACACTCCCTCTTGTACTGCTATCATTTCAACTAGAATTCTGTGGATATTTTTGTATAGTGCAGAAGCTGTTATTATCTCAGTGTGGCTTAGGACAAGGTCAAAACATTCATGTGGAAAAGAAACACCTCTCTGATGATGTCTGTCCATAATAACATGCTTTTCTTTGACACATGCTGTGCACATGAGGAGAGAAATTGCTGTTTTATTTAAAGCTCTTTGTTTCTTCTTTTAAGAACCACGTTGCTACTTAACCTCCAAGTCTGCCTATGACCTGTGAGTCAAGTACTAGGCAATGCATTAGCGGGGTTGTGGTTCCTGTGTCCCCACCCATTAATTTATGCCGAGAATGGCCTACAAGGCTCCATGTAATTAATGATTTGGCTGCTTTTTTTTGTGTTTTTGCCCTATTTGGGTCAAAACGACCCTTTATTCTTTCCACTGTCAATCATCTCAGCACTATCCTATTGTGAGCAAAAGACAGCACTTGGCAGTTTCATCCGAGTGTTTAGCTGTGCTTTGCTGCTGCAAATATATATTAAAACCGATATTTTTTTTATTTGTTCGTTTTGTCAGCAAAGATTCTATACTACAACCCACCTGAAAAGCTAATTTCATTATCAGAAAAAAGGGTACCGGTTCTTGTTGGTGACATGGTACACATAGTAATATACAGTAATGAACACATAGAAATTATAGAAACATATCATTATAAACACTTGTGTTATGGCATACAAACTAATTTTAAAAATAAAAGTCATACTTTTAGATGACTTCGTCCAAAATTTTTGCCTTGTAGTTGCTTTTAACAAGAACAATTGACTGTTTTATGAATTTTATGTAAACCTTTGTCTAGTATTAAGTGTTATAGTTACTGAAATTCTGTGCTAGTTTCAAGTGTTACCCCATTGGCAGACTTTTTTATTTTCGAAACAAATACTTTTACTGCATTCAAGAAAATGTGGCTTCATTCTAGTGGTTGGGTTTATTTCATGAAGTTCTTAAATTAGGAAAGCACAGATGGCTTAATTCTTAAAATTATAAAAGGAAATCTGGTTCCTCTGATGTGGTGCATTGTTAGTGCTTTCTAAATAAATCCAGCACAAAATTAGTTGCAGTATTTGAAGAAGCCAAAACAAGAAAAAATTTTTAAAAACAAGGTTAATTACACATCTTCTACAAAAATGATGAGACAAGCTAATTTATTATTTTTTTAAAATGAATTTCCTAGACATAAGTAATTCTTTCCTGATTGAAATTTATTTTGAACAGCTTTTGTACCTTTAGTACATTTATGATCCACCAGGAAAGGTTCACTGAACCTTTAATACTTAAAAATATGGTTATCAGATTATTATACACTATTTTCCAATATTCATGTGAAAAATACATATTAATGGCACTGGAACTAAGAAATCAGGCAGATTAATACCCCTTTTATGAGTGTCTCAGAGTTCAGCTGTATGAAGAAAAAACATTGACATTTCACTTTAGCAGATTACTGGTTTCTGTTGAAAGATAGAGGCGACTGGGTTTGGTATATCGCTTCTAACTATGTCCATCGTCTTGGAGTGTAGCAGTGCGCTGCGATTGCAGACGTTTGCAAAGACAAAAAGAAACTCAATGGCAAGTATGGAGGTGAGACTATGAGGCTGTAGCTTAACTCGCTCCCTTCTAGCTCTGTTAATTTCACACTTGGTTGCCCATTGTAGAAACATGTGCCCTAATCCTTGGATTGCTACTCAGGGTATCTGTGACCACTACCTTTTTGAAGGTGTTCACTGTCACGTTGGAGTGTATTTTCTTTTAAAAATGTACTCTTATTATGTTGTACATGTCAGGGATCTCAGAAGTAGAAGTGGACTTGATAATCGAGACCTTTATAAAGACTTTATTAAATTTTGACACGTTTCTTGAACACAGCATGGCATTTCATGAATTAATATGTGCTCTTTTCTATTTTCTTCCCTCCTCTTCTGTGCTTCATTACTGTTGTCTCACTCCTGTCTGCCTGGCGTGAACTGGATCATATGAAGGTAAGACTTCCAGTACTTTATGCTTTCATTATTCCATAACATCATATTAACAAGCATGAAGTACACGGGACATGGTGTATTTTGTGTAGTGCCAGAAGCTGTAAGCTTTAGATGGAACGGCTGCCTTCTGAACGCTAAGTTCGTTTGATCATATCAGGATGGGTCTTGGAATAAAAAAAACTTCCCCCACTCAAAAAAATATATATAACATAATAAAAATAAATAAATAAAAAAATCCAAAGGGAAATATGGCAGTATGGCAGATGAGGTAGGTGGTAACGGTATTGAAAAATCGTTTGTTGGTTCCTCTTGCTGTCCCGCAGTGCTGTCAGTTAATGACATAGGAGTGTTGGAAAATCGGATTAGTCTTTCCCTCGGAGGTCGTCAGTCTGAAGGAGGTTCAATGCACACAGAATCCATCAAGGCACACTGAGACCTATGTACTCATCTTTTTTCTCCCTCCATTTTCTCTTTTCTGTCATGAATTACTGTCTCACTGTCTCTAGGAAAGGACAAGGAATGGTAGATTTTCCATCCTCGCGATAATACTGCTGTTTAATATACTGTTGACATACCACTGTATTGGATTATTTGCTGCATACATACATGTTTTCACACTTGGTCTGCTTTGCTGGTGTGAACTCGAGTGTGATTATTCCCCTTCCCCCTGCCCCCTCTGGCCTCTGTTTATATTATTTTAGTTGCGAGCCCTGATTCCTTTACGTCATTCGCCACGTAAGGAACATGCAGATTTTGTGTACCAATGTTGCTAGGCAACAGCATACAAGAGAGGCGTGAAAGACAAAATGGCAAGCCACTCTATATTTGCTTATCATTATTATTCTTTTTATTATTAATATTGCGCCAGCAGCAAAATATCAGTAAGCAAGATTTTCACCATGTCATAAATGTGTCTCCACATCTAAGTGTGGAGTGATGCGAGCTGCTAGAATAAAAAAGGTTTTTGCAGAGACAGGTGGCAATATGAAATTAATTTGTAGCTTTGCTTGCAGAGCATACACACATCCCCTCAAGGTGAGTGATCGGTGAGGCTACCTGAAATTATTTACCAAATAGAGCACTTTTTCTGCTCACAATCATGAAATTGTGCATCATCAATAGCATTTGTCTGGGTTTTCAGATCAAAACCCAGACAAATGTATGAACTGAACTAGAGCTCAGAAGAACCAAACCCCAGACGCCTGATTTTTGGAGGATTTGGGAACAGTCCTTTGGCACTCACCCAAGTTCAGAAAACAGTGTGCACATTAACACAAGATCCACAACAAAAGCCCTAGTGTGAAATCAATAAAGCCTTTATTACATTTTGTACCACGCTGTTGCTGAATCGTGGAATCTGACTAGTCATACACATTTGGTTCATATTAACACACTTTTTTTTAACACGGTATCATTTCTCATGTCAACCTACACAGTTACGATAATAGCATACAATACTGTATGTACTGGAAGATATTTGTATTATTAGATTAAAGGAAACCTGTTGAAATGGTGATATTTAGTGTGAATAGATGTTTATTTAACCTTGTTGAAAAGACTTTCCTGTGTTAGATCATTGGAACAGATGTTTTCACAACTTGAAAGTCTTCAGGACAGAGTATCCTCTGTTTCTAGGTAACGGAACATGCTGCATATTAGTGGAACGGAGTTACATTATTAAAGTCATCATAGCTTAGTAGCTAAAAATAGAAATCACGTGACTGAATCTTGAACGCACGAAATAAGACTTTGTGGGTAAAATAAATGAAATGTAAAGACAGTTATAGAATGAAAAAACATTGGAGATGATCTGTATAGTTTTTCAACGGAGTTAATACAGTGTTAGATGGCATTTTTGCGGATTACAAGATGAAAGGAAAACGTCAGAGGAGAATAATTGAACGGACGTGATGTTGCATTCTGGGACATGCAGTCTTCATGAAACTTACCCATCCACTTTCCAACCACTGATCTTAAAAAAAAAAAAAAAGGGCTGCTGAAGCTGAAGTCACCGGATATTCTCACCGGAGATTGCTAGACACAAAACATTCCCTGCTGAGGTCCTAAAAGCCTGATTCCAATCGAAGCATCTCCCGTTTACTTTTAAACTTCTCCGTTTTTAAAAAAATTGTTTTTAAGTCTACTATTACTTTTTAATGATGCCTTCATGTGCAGCGTTAAACTGTACAAACAGAAAGATACCAGGATACGGGAAATCATTCCATGTATAAGTAGCGTTTTAAGTATTTTTGTAGAATTTGTACACACGTGTACTTGTGTTCATTATTTTGTGACTGTGTCAATATAAAAAGTTTAGATTGTGATTAACATGCAGGTGATATTTAGATACTATTATTTTAAACTATCTGGATATTGAAACAAATGTACATGTATCATATACAGTATGTATAATTAAGTGTAAAAATAGTACATGTAGTACATTAAATTCTATATCAGATACTGCAAGTTTATGCATACAAACAGTAATTATGTACTTTCTTACTTAATTACATTAGTAAATTATCTGTTTCATATTTGTGAATATTCTATATCTTAAAAACTAAATAAAGTAATTATTTGGTCAATATGTATATATTAACCATTCTTTGTATATGTTTAAATTCAAGGCACCAAATAAATGTATATATTTTTAACTTAAACTGGTTTTATTATTTGTATTAATATAGGCTTAAACTATATTTTTCTTTGGTAATAGAGGCTTAAACTACGTTAGACGTGTTGTGGTTAAGAATGGTTTTGCAGGATATTCTCAGTATATAAAACTTTTACTTTGCTATATATGTGACATTTTGTCCCTCACTATGTATATGTATGTATATTGGCCTAAGTCTATATAATAGTAGTTAATTACTTCTTACAGATTAACATTTCTCAGGAGAAGCAAGACAGTAAAATATTACATAAATCAAGTATCAGGTATTTATAAAAAGATCCATCTTGACCACTTTTCTTAATAATAGACATGGTTGTAATGTTTTGGGACTAGTAATATGGCGGCCGGCCTGGGTTGGCTGGCTTCACTTCTGGGTTGGCTGATTGGCCAAAGTGCTTAATCCAGTTATTTTTAGATCAGTTTTTCCAACCTACTCTTCTTCCGTTCCACTCTGTAGCCACCAGGCTTATTTTATCTTAATAACATCAAGATAAAAAAATGGAGAAATTATCAAGGAAGCTACTGTTAATAGCTGCAATAATGTAAATGATGACAGGAAGTAACTTGTTTCATGGGCATCACACAACATTAAATGTAATGATGGATATAAATGGACAAAAGGTATAATTAGTCATTCTGTATTTAATAGAAAATTCTAAGTGGGAAATGACTTGTGATATTAAGCAAGTTTTTACAGAAGGTTAAACCACTTATGTATAAATCATGAGGGTTTACATTATATCATGATGGTAGACATGTAGTGTTGCTTTAAATAGAATATGAAAGTAGTTTAGAGATTATGTAATTATCAACTGCTTCCAAGCCAAGTTTGCAATTGATATAAAAATACTGACAATGCTCATGGTATCTCAGAAAAGTGTATTCTTATTATATTGTCACGCTTAGCCATAGATTAAATTGATCACAAATCCAGGACATCTGCAACAATATAGAGGCTAACACAAAGGTTGGCTTGATACTAAAGTCTTGCCTGCACTACCATAATGCCCTAATTATCATAACCTTAATGCTAAACCAGTAATGTGACATAGTATTAAATGTAAAAGAATAAAATAAAATAAAATCCCTAATTGTAATAACTCAGGGGGGCACAGATAGGCTCCAGCCTTCGCGCGACCCTACTTAAATTTAGGGTTTCAGCGAGTGAGTCAGTGAGTGGTTACTGATTAACTGCATTAAAATAAATAACAAAAAAGGAGTTTATAATTACTTTTACAGAACTTACCAAATAGTTCTCATTAACTGCATTTATAATCTTAAATTATAATCATAATTAACTGCATTTATATAAATAATATTGATAAAATTGTTAGCTGTGTTTGTGCATTGGGTTTCAGATCTGCTCTAACTTATAGCTAACTTAAAAAAAAATAATAATAATAATAATTATAGTTCTCTAACCACGTATATGTGTTTTAGGGTTCCTAACAGCCTGAAGCAATGACAAAGCATGTACATTTGCAAATGTTAATCCGGTTACGTTGGCTATGTGTAAATTAATATAATGCAATACTGGTTAACATGCATCAGGTATTACTATTTCCAGTGCAACCCAAACTGAAATTAAAACAAAACAGAACACAATGAGAATTTCATAATATGAGAAGGTGTTGACCAGATTATCTGTGAAATCCTTTAGGAGCCTTCCAGTACATAGGACGGTCCGTAATAGGATTAGACTCTAAAATATTAATTGTTATTGGATGGCGCACCAGCAGTGACAAGGTCAGTAATGAATTGGCCAAGAGAATGTGTGGTCAGTATGAGGTCATTCTGCTGATAACTTTTTCCAACTGACCTAGGCACGAATGGGGTCTGTAATGGAGTGGTAGAGTTTCATGATTTATTCCTTCATTCCTCTAGAGATCATTCCTCAACCTTTCTATCTTAGAATGAAGCGATCCTCAGCACTATAAAGGGCGTGGATGTTTTTTGAATGCAAATTGCCCTAGATGCTGTGGATGCTTGAGTCCTCCCCTTTTAAGGGACACAAAAGGCCAGCTCAGTGCATGACGTGACCAGGCTTTGTCCTTCCAGAAGAAGCGCTTCACACACTTCAGTTTTAGTGCATGAAGGGCTCTCAGCGCAGATGTTAGCAGTCTATTGTGGGTAAGTGATGGAGTGTCGACCAAAGAGGCAGAGCCAGGGACCTGCATCACCCAGATTCAGTAGAAGAGGGGGTGGAGGATCCTCGGCCTGCTGAGATGATAGAGCAGGCATTACCTCATCCTGACGCTAACCCCCAGGGCATATACACATGCCTATTCTTGTGAGACACAAGAATAACCAACCACTCTCCTTCTTCCAGTCCTCTATAACATCACAATACTCCTGAGGGTGCTACCATGGAAAAATCTATTATGTGCAACAATGGGACGGGTTAGAACAAAGACATCAGCAAAATACTAACAAGTGAAAGCTCTGTAGAAGGAGGCATCCTTACCACTCAGCTTCGACACCATGGTTGAGGCTTTTGAATTTTGCTTTATATGCTGTAGCTGCAGCTGCATGGAACAAGAAAGAATTTGTTTGCTGTAAATAACTTGAAAGGGGTGGCCATTGAGCAAATTTAGTTTGTTTTCCAAGTGCCAGTCGTGTCTAATGACAAACATGAGTGCTCAGCAATAGCAGAACCACTTCAGGCAGGATATACTTATATATATATATATATATTTATAGACTAGCTTCATGTACTATGAATAGATAATTTTCCGACACAATAACAAGTGGCCAATGGTTGGTATTATTCTTTACCACTGGTTTAGCCACTTAAAGCAATTCCAGATGGTATGACTAAATTAGCTAGTTTGTTTTTCCCTTATCTTTATGAATGATCACAGTGGCTTCTGATTACAGATTTTGTTTTGTTGATTCAAGTTTAGGAATAATTGCCAAATATTTTTTCTGTTGTCGTACATGCAGCTGCTATGAAGGCTTTGAAATTAGTCTAAATTTATTTGAGTGTCTGCAAAAATGAAACTTGCAAAGAAAAAATATCCCCCTTCAGAGATGGTACATTTATATCAGATATACAAGGTCTCTCTTCAATCTATTACAGATTCATCTGATGATGGCTGTTCTGCTTTTAAATTTTTTTTAAACATTTGTAGCATTTTTTTCATGGCAACAGCAAGTATACTCATATTTAAAAGAAAACTCAGTTTATTATTGTCATTTATATGTCAAACACTCGTTATTCCTGCATAAAAACAGGCTGTGGTTTTAAATATGTGAAATCATTCACACTGTGTAACCCCAAATAAGAGGGGTTACACAGAAAACCCCATTTTCCCTTGAGATACGGTTCATGGACAAATGTCCTAACATTTTTCCTTATAGTTTGCTGAAATAATTCATTGTTCCATCAGTGATGGCAAGCTTTCCTGGTCCAGATGCAGCAAAACAGGCCCAAATGATACTACCACCACATCCATGTTTCTGAGATGGGATAAGATCTTTTTTCTCTTCTCTGTTTTCCTTTCTCCAAACATAAAGCATTTCATTTATACCACAAAGTTCTGTTTTGGTCTCATCTATCTACAAAATGTTTTCCAATAGCTTTATGGCTGGTCCACATGATCTTTAGTAAAATGCCAACCAGCAACAATGATTTTTCTTTCTTTTTCTTTTTTTTTTTGAGTAGTGGCTATCTCCTTGCAACACACACACACACACACACACACACACACACACACACACACACACACACACACACACACACACACACACAC
>JBCNYH010000026.1:10352590-10367219 GCA_039654325.1 Tandanus tandanus
CTGGTGCCCATCTCAGCCGACTCTGGGCGAGGGCAGAGTACACCCTGGACAGCTCGCCAGGCCATCGCAGGGCAGAAGAAGGCTGACGGCAATGCAGCCTACTCTTTTCGAAAGTCAGCAATGGTTCCTTTACATGCCTCTCATGCCGTCGTTTTGAGTTTTCTGTTTATAAAGGATGCAGCTTATGCCACATAGTTTTATCATTATATACTTGTACAGAGTCAAGCATGATAATGGGTGGACACCTGATATCATTCCATATGTAATGGAATCACAATGATTCATTTAACCTACATCGTACACAACTAATAGGGCTGTAAGATATTTATCTTTTTGTCACTTATAAATACTATAAGTAATAGTGCACACCTACAAATCCGCCAAGTATTCTGGCCAATGACAGAAGTTCCAGACAGGTTTTTAATATTTTCATAAACTTTGGTATTAGAGCAAAAGTAATGGTCAAGAAGTGATATTCTCGACTGTTCACGCACAAAGTTCAACCTTTCCTGCATTTATGTTGTATCCTCCCACAATACTCAGATCTTTTTTACTTTCCCAATATATAAATGATTAATCATCCCTGACCAGGACAGTGTAGGTACTAAAATGAATACACTGATGAAGAAAGAAAGGAAGGAAATTCAAGTTTTCATCCATTTCATGAAAGTAGACAATCCCCATCCTGATACACAGCACTAGTTTACACTCGGACCAAATTCTAAAACAAAATATTGCTGAGGCTTGCCGACAAGGGCTAGTTTGCCAAGTAAACAACAATATTGAAAGTATATTTGCAGCAGGTGATGGGTTAGGGCTGAGTTGAAGATGAAATGCTTGTTTTATTTGTGTTTATGAAGCTTGATAGTGCCTCTATAATGGACGCTGCTGCCCTACAGGTCTTAATCTTCCCTGAGTATCAAACACTGGCAGAAAGGGAGAACTCAAACATGACCATCAGCAGCACAAATAACAGCATCTTACTTAACACATGCTGGAAAGGTTTTTTCAAATGTAGTCAGGTGTAGGGTCAAACTTTTGCATATACTGTAGTCTATGGACTGATTCTTCTGGAGTTGTCAGTGTGCTGGATCACAGGAAATGACCAGTCACCCTGGAAGCAGTCACCCTCTGTCATGTAAAAAATAAGGACTTATGACTGATCCTGAAGGGCCACAAGTTCTGTCAGAGTGGTCACTTTTAAGAAAGACTTTTTGGCTTCCTTTTGAAATAACAGGTTCATGCCTCTGTGAAAGGCATATTATGGCTTTCCTGTCGAGATTTTTCCCCTTTATCGATCTCCCCACTTTCCAAGCAATTTCAAAAGGTTACTCGGCTATGACAAACCCGCCCCTTGGAGGGGAAAAAAACAGAATCTCCACTTCTTATCATAAATAAATCATAAATATGTTCCAATTTTGCACAAACTGGTTACACTTACTGGACACTTTATTACAAATACTGTTTACCTGTACACTACTCATGAATGCAATTATCCATCAGCCAATTATGGTGCAGGAATGCAATTCATAAAATTATGCACATGAGCCTTGGTTACTGCTCCCTTTTTTATTTATTTTATTTATTTATTTATTATAATTTTTTTAATGTGTGATTTTAGTGACTGACTGAGGCATGTTTGTTGGTGTCGGATAGGCTGACTGGAGTATTTAATTAACTCCTGGGTTGTTCACGAAAAACATTAACCCAAATAACTGTTTAGAACCATCCTAAGCAAAGAAACATCTCAGAACACATCAAGGGCAAGAAGGTCCTGGGTTTGAGTCCCGGAATCGGGCTTTTCTGTGTGGAGTTTGCATATTCTCCCCATGCTTGCGTGGGTTACCTTCTGGTACTCTGGTTTCCTTCCACAGTCCAAAGACATGCACATTAGGCTAATTGGATGTTCCAAATTGCCTCGGGAATGAGAGTGAGTGTGAATGGGTGTGTGTTTTGGTACTGCAATGGTCTGGCAAGCTGTACATGATGTACCCAGTGTCGGTAGAGATAGGCTCCAGGATTAAGTGGTCCAGCAAGTGAGTGAGTGAGAACACATCAACTTACTTGCATTATGAAATGCCTTTCTGCTCATCACAGTTGAACCAGCTTGAATGAGTATGACCGTGGTGACTTTCTCCCACCATTGTTCTTAGTGGCAAGTAATTCAGTTTAGTGAAAGTGTAGAAGACTCTACTGGAGTGAGAGAATAACTCATTTTCACAAAGGTCATCTAATCATTGCCGGGAAAGCTTAAGGATTTCAGATTCACATTTCATTTCCTTTTTAGCCTAAAACTGTCTGTCACATGAACTGTGAACATTCTTTTTTTTTTTTTAATTTAAAGGTGGCCCAAATCAAAATTGAAAACTGAAAGCGAATAATGTGTTCTTTCTTTGGCATTTGGTTAGCTTTTCCCTGCATTTAAACCACAAGTCTCCAGTCCCTTGCCACTGTGTATAACAAACAGCACAGATATTGATTAGGGGTGTGGCCTGTTTAATAGTCGGAAAAAGAAATCGAAATCCAGATCTGATTAATGGATTGTATTATTCATTCACATCAGGATGCTGCATTTGCTTATACCATGAAAGTTATTGGTCAGAAAGTGTTGATAAATTTTTGATAACAGCAGCTCTGGCAGTAGTGCTGTCTGTAATTTAAATGATAGTTTAGTGTTCCTCTGCTCCTTATAATACATTATTGTTTCTATAGTAACAAGTGCTTCTTGGGCACTTATATGGCAGACAGCCTACATAATCTTAATCTGTAATAAACCCTATTGTGTTTTATTAATTTACTAAAACATATTGTAATTTGCCCATTGATGGCGTATACATACACATGGCGACATGGTGCCGTAGTGATTTGCATGTCCACCTCACAGCAAGAAGGTCCTGGGTTGAGTCCTGGGCTAAGCATCTTCTCTCTGTTCTTCCATGGGTTTCCTCCGAGTCCGTGGGGGTTTCCCACCACGGGTAAAATGTAATCTCCCTGAATGAGGTAAAAATTCAGCAAAATAATTAAACAAATAAATAAGATAAAGTTTGTTTGTGAGTCCCAAATCTCAAGTCTGAGTTAAGCCTCAGGTCTTTTAAGGATAACTCTTAAAGTCTAGTCTCAAGACACTGTGTGTGCAACGAATCTAGGTCGTTTGGGGCACGGACGATTGGCCCACAGATGTTTTGTATATAAAACAAAAATACATTTATATTGCGTGTCCCCAAAGCCCACCTAAGATGGCACCCATGGTCCAAACATCCTAAGGTGATAGCCCATGGCCCAAAAGTCCTTGGCCCAAACGTCCATGCACAGTGTGCAACTTGAGTCCAATTCACAAGCTCAAGTTTCTATCTATAGTGCATAATGCACGTATCCGATCAAAAATGGAAAAAGGTGAGATTGGTGCCTTATATTGGATGCTGAAGCTAAAACAGTAATGAATTGGATGTTGTGGATGTTGAAAAGTATGGGAATTTACTGGAGCCTGTCATTTGGCTTTGATGGTTGACCATGTCTCATACCTAATTAGTGTAAAATTAAAAAGTTGCAAGGACAAAAGAAAAAAGAAAAAAAAAAAGGCTTCTGGTGCAATGCCTGCATCTGTGCAAGATGAAAACTTCAGTGGTTGCCCTATATTCTACTTAAACTTTCCATTACCCTTTTGCCTTGTGTGCAGTCTTTATCCTTTATCTTCACAGATCTGTAACTAACACAGCCTCAGCTAGGGAACGAAGTAAACACGCTTCCTTTCTCAGCCTGTTTTTTACACAGCACAACGTTTCAGCAGGATCAATAATTTCCATTAGAAGCAGTGCAATGATTGTGTGGCTTGTGTAGGTCACTCACACACCGCGAATAGGTTTAGCCACTTTATTAATTACAAAACACATTGCTGCCTGAACCAAACAAGCCTAGGCTCTGTCGCACACTGATATGTGCTTACTCAACATTCTTTACAGTGGTTTAATAGGAGATTGAAAAAGCTGGGTTTCTTTTTAATGTTCATTATTGTTTGCATTACATTTGACAGTTTTTTCCTCCACTTGCTGGCCTCTCCAGCACCTTCTTTAGAGGAATCAGAATTTATGCTCAGAGAATAGCTGCCATCCAGCTGTGCTCTACAAATCAGTGGCTTTTCCTCCTGTAATTTATGGCACGGATGTACCCATGTTACCTTTGTTAATGGAAAAATGGTACATAAACCTCTAAAGGTGCTCTACAGAGTTCAGAATGCTCTTAATCAAATAGCAGTCACCTAAAGTTATAAAATTGCTGAGCAGAAAATGAGCAGGCAAGCTTGCAATCAGCAAGTCCTGTAATGTTGAATGAATTTACAGCCCACCGGGAGTGCATCTTCATTCGTAAAAGCAATTGTCCTTGCTAATGAAAGCAATAAATAAATATTTTAAGTTGTATTTTCAGTCACTGGGTGAATTAGTGCAAAACAGGAAGAAGCTGCACAGCACTTAAAAAGTAGACAATAAGAAAAGTGTAATTGCATATTTGTGTATAAGGCAGACTAGAAAAAAAAGTGAACTTTGAATGTGAAAATTGTGGTCGGTAAGAAATACTTTTTACGTTTCACCAGCTAATTGACTAGTTATTGCTAGTTGACTACCTTCACCACTATTTGATGCTGTGGGCAGCAACCAGCTAGTCATGGACAAAATGGCGGCGTGAGGACAAAATGGCTGTGACACAGCAAAAATCTCCGGCAAAACAAGCCAGATATTCATATGTATGGAAGTACTTCACTGAAGTTCATGGTGAAGTGTTGTCTGTGTACAGGTGAACTGAGGTGCAACAAGAATGCCTATGTTCAATCATCTGAAGATGAAGCACCCGCTACCAACAGCTAGAATTAGCCGTAATGCTAACACCAGAGAGCAAGGCACTGCACAGTGCCAGACTAGCATTAGTGATTTTTCCAAGTGCCCGCTCACGGGCAACCACTTTCTGAGTGTCTTTTGTTACATAACATCTAGCTGACTAGTCGACTGCTACTTTGAAAGACTTCGCAACTTATAAAAATCGGTATTTATAATATATGTACAAGCAGCGGAGCGAGAGAGACCATTTTTATGTATGGCAGGCATTTCATTCCAGTGTCTGTGATGAAATTCCCGCATAAGCACACCATAGTTTACATACTGAAATATTGATTAGATTACATTAACCAAATCTTTTTTAGCAAAGAAATGTATAGAAGTGCCTGCCGTGGACAGCAAAAACTGTCCTAGTAATTTCTTAAGTTTGAATGGAATACAAAAGTATCTCTAAAAATAAAAGATGAGAAAAAGAGGGGTTCAATATTGGTTTTACTGTCAGAGGGATACAGTGAGCATTAGGTTACTTAGCTCCCATCTTCAAAGCTTCAGACATGGCAGTTCATAAGAACAAGGTGAGGTAGCAGACTGACAGAGGGTGAAAATGACTCTCCACTTACCAGGATGTTCATCAACTACTACGGATTTACTCAGCAACCTTAGGGTGATATCAAGTGACCCACAAAAAGAAAGGCAAATGGCAGCTGGGGTTTAGTGCACTAGAAAAAAAGCCCTTCATCAATGAGAAGCAAACAGCCAGACTGAAGTTTGCCGAAGTCCATAAGAATCTCTGATGAGTCCAATTTTCAGCTTTTCCCAACACCTCATAATCTCTAATGGTTAGATAGAGACCTGGTGAGGCCTACAAATCACAGGTTTATTTTTTAATGATTTTCTCCTTTTTATTTTAATTCCATGGAAGTTTGTGGCCTCTTAAAGATAAGTTATATGCTGGAACAAAAAAATAAAGCCACTCTATGCCACATGTGTGCAGTGGTGCATGAAATAGTGGTTTAGTTATTGTGTTAAACCACAAACGTAATGCTACAAATGAACATGACAATTACCATACAGTACTGAAAGTGTTTGATTAGATTAATGAATTATTTGATAGCATGTTTATGACTTAGTGTGTGACTGACTGCATTGTTTAGGCATATTTTATTCACATTAGTGATAAAACAGACATAACAGATATATGTATGATTATTATTGTGAATTCTGCAGCATTCACACTATAGTTATTGTAATCTTTTTTAATGTTGTAATCCTAAAGTCAATTATTTTATGAGTTACGTTTCCTTTTTGGTGGCACGGTGTGGCAGTGGTTAGCACATCCACCTCACAGCAAGAAGGCCTGGGTTCGATTCCCATTCCTGAGTGGAGTTTGCATGTTCTACCCGTGCTTGTGTGGGTTTCCTTCGACAGTTTTTCCTCCCACAGTTCAAAAACATGCACAGTAGGCTAATTGGCGGTTCCAAATCATCCCTATTTGTGAGTGTGAATGGCTATGTGAGTGTTGGCTCTGCGATGGCCAGGCGAGCTGTCCAGGGTGTGCCTCGTTCTCGCCCAGAGTCGGCTGAGATGGGCGCCAGCCTCCCCGTGACCCTAATTAGGATTGAATGAATAAATGTGTTCTTTTTGCGAGGTGAAGTATAGATCATATTGCATTCACACAGCTGTCTATAAAAACATTACTTTATGCTGAGTCTGTTGAATTGTTGCTTGCCATCCCATAAGATTTGATGCATACGTGTGTGAGTTCTATAAATTCTTTCTTCATTTTTTTTTAAACATAAATGGGATTTTTGAGGCACTATACGTACAGTATAGATTTCAGAAGGAGGCAGAGGAAGGTATTTTAGTATTCTGTACGGTTACATCTACTCTAAGGATAAATGCTCTCTGGTGTAGACTGACACTTAATTTTCTTCTGTTTCCTCTCCTTACCTCTCCTGAAAAGATCCTGGTCTTGGCTTTCAATATTAGGGGCACTGAGAGGTGGTGCCATTTTGTTGTCATTACTGATTCTTCAAGCAACTTAGGTCATGTTAACATCTTTAACGATAATGAAAATAAGATATGAACATTGCAAGAGATATCAATGTCTATGAGATGTTTCTTTATAAACTTAATAAAGTGTGTTAACTTAATAATGAATAAAACAGCTTAAAAAGAAATTCTTATATTTTACCCCACATCAGAATGTTGTGAGTTTAAATCTTAACATTACCTAGCTGCCTCTGTTGAGTTCTTGTGCAAGACCCACAACCAGCGGGCAAAATAACCAGTGCTGATTGGGTGCTTCAGTGTTATCTTGAAATCTCAAATCAAATTCAAATTCAAATTTATTTGTCACATACAAAATCATACACAGTACAATATGTAGTGAAATGCTTAGTACGACTGTCCAAAAATGTGAAGAATAAGCTATCAAAGTAAGAAGAAGAAAAGAACAATAACAATAACTATAACTAAAACTATTTAAAGTATTTTATAGTTAAAGGTCAGTATAAATATAAAAATGCAAAAATAGAAAATAAAGAAAATATATAGAATAAAATAGAATTTAAAATAAAATATAGGATACAAAAAATATATATAAACTGAAATATAAATGAAATATAAATGCAAATATAAATGCAATATAATGCAGTGGCGATTCTTATACTCAATACACAACATACAAGATATCATTGATGAAAGCCAAGTCAATTAACTATGCTATGCATGCCTCACACAACTATACAACCATACAATCGCACATCATCTATGCCCTGCAACAAAATCCATACAGCACACTTGCATTACCGTGCACACTCACACACACACACATTTAAACCCAATACACACACCATACAGCGTACAACCTTATGCATGGCACATCTAGCTCAATTTAGTCATAGCTAATGTTAGGCTATGACTAAATACCTAATTACCTTATAACAGAATGGATCCAAAGTTAGCAACCAATGAACTTTCTTCCTTTTGTTGTATGAGGAAAAGGTTAAACTATGTGCTTGGTTGCTTGTGTGAAAAATGAGTGTATTTCACTTCGCAGGAGTTTTTATTTTTTTTTACTCATTCATGCATACATGCTCAATGAATGAGTTGTTATGGGAGAAGACATGTGGACCGTCGACTGTGAAAATTTATTGCACCCTAGCGGGATGCAAATCGCATGCAAGCATGACAATAACAGATCACGAAGCATGAATGAGTTGATTGTTATACCAACCCTGCTACCTGAGAAAATTTCTGAAGGGGCATGGCTTCGAGCCCTGCTTCATGGTAAATGGTTTTCATCAGGTGGAATTTCTGAAGATTTTTGAACTCAAGTAAATGGATACGTTGCCCATTTCACATTTAACAGTGCCATAATTAACTGTGCCCATTCACCTCCTGCATTTTACTTTTCATGCTTTGCATTGATTGTAAGTCTAATGTTACATTTTTATTTTTTGCACTGTAAATCATGAGTACAGGACATATCAAGCTTTTATGTGTTTTAATGTAAAATAAGCATTTACAATTTTTGTGTCAGTCTCAGATTCTGTAGAACTCGGTTAAATAAATAAACCAATCTACAGGATAGGGCTTTATGATACCATTATGTTATGATTTAACACAAGCATTTTGCCAAATATGATGTCCTTATTGATGATCCTTGGTACAGAAAGACGATTTCTTGATGTCTTGTAGCACAGCTTAGTATCGCTGTATATAATGGCCCTGTGTATCACAGAATTACATCACACTCTACACTAAATGCATCTGTGTATCGTTGCTTTGAAAGCCCGGCAGACTTTGATTGATTTTGAGGTCATGCGCTGAACGATGCAGGAATGATGAGTCAAGGAGGCATCGATTTAAGTTTTTACACCCAGAGTTTCCATCTACATTCAGATGGAAGACATTATGACAGCAATGCTTTGGCGTGTGAAAATGTTGGATAAGTTTAAGTTATTACATACTTAGATAGAAAAACTGATGAAACTTAAATGAACAGAACAATTCAAATAATCTGGGCACTCATATATTGGTAATATATACTTTGCGAACGTTTGCATCCCCAGTGACTTTTATATGTTGGTGGGGACAACTGTATTTTATAGTTGTACAGCAAATATATCAATTCTAAGAAAATTCTTTATCCTTGCAAAAGGCAAAAATTCAAAAATATATACAAAAATCACCAAAAAATATTAAAATGAAAAAGAAAAAAAAATAGCATGAGGAAAAGCACTCTAGTTGGCAGTGTACTCTAGCAGTGATTTCAAGGAGGCAGACTAGAACATCTGGCAAAGTTATTACGGTGATGTCTAAAAGAATGTGTGAGGGGGGTAGGGTGGTGTAAATATTAGACCTGAGAGCATACGAAAATCACTCAGTGGATATGAAAAATGCTAGAAGGCAAATAATGGATGAAAATCGTGTTTACCTTATTTTTTTCTATTAATATATTATTTGTATATATTTTGTTACTTTTTAACATGAGCCATGGGTATTCAATTATTATGGGATGTCCCAATTGCCGGTACACTTGGCGGCCAGACTCTGTGTATAAGTATATGTATAAGATTTCAGGATAACACTGAAGTACCCAATCAACATTGGTCTTTCTGTCTCTCACAATGTCACACTAAAATGGGTGCTTCAATGGGGACAAAAATTCTGTTGTATTTTTTTGTTTGTTTGTTTGTTTGTTTTAACCATCCTGGGAAATCCCTCCCAGGGAGCTTTACATACTTCTCTGACTTTTAACTATTACCTTCAATTTATTGATGAATATCAATAGAGTTTTTAAAAAATTCATCATTTTATTGTTTGTTAAAGGAGAAAACAGCAATTGTTAATTTTATTAAAATTTCTGGAAAATGGGGGGGGGGGGGGGGGGTACAAAATATTAGGGTGATAGTTTCTGTTTTAATGATTTTATGGGCACTTATTTGAAAACTGAGTGATACATTGATAGATTCATGGCATTCCTTGACAGATTTGTGTTGGAGATGTCAAAAGGCTTAGAATGAAGTCATTGCCTGTGCAATGGGAAACTATATATGTACCAAAATGAATAGGTTTAAGCACAAACACCTAAAAAACTGAAAGAAATTATGTTTTAAGCCATACTCCTGCATGTTAACCTGGGCATTGAGGATGTCAGCAGTCTGAGGTTCAGGTTTCAAATAACCACCCATAAAATCATTAAAATAACAGCTATCGAGCTAAGATTTTGCACACAGACAGATTTTAAAGGATCTGACTTGTGCTGACTTCTCCTTGAATTGATCTTTTTTTTTGTCTTGATTTTCCATGTTATCACATCACTAATCATCGCAGAGAGGAAAAATGTTTGTGAAAAGCCACTTTTCTGAGCTAATGTCTTTGCCTTGTAGTTTGGGTCTAGTTTGATCATCCTTCAGCTAAATAATTCACATGAATGCATGTAAGTTTCCACAAAAGATGATCTGATGGGGATGCCACATTGGTTCACAAAAGAAAAGAAGGACTACAGCCAATTGTTTCCCATATGTATATAAGCTGTGCTGCATTTTTTTCAAATACTCCACTGGCCTGGTGAAATACTTTCCTGTAGTCACATCTGGATTACAGCCCACTAGTTAGACCCAAGATTTTAATGTTTTGTTGGGGTAAATTCCTTTTTCTTTTTTTTTTTTTCAAGGGTGAGTAAATTTTTGCACTTGGCTCTAGATTTCAGACAGCATCTATTCTGTACTGGTTTTCTGCCTTTAAGTATATCCTCTTTAATATTCTAATGAAGCGATACGTTTTTCATATTGCAGAATAACCTTGATTTTTCAAAAGGCTCTTCTCCCCATTAAAGAAATATGTTTTTTCCCTGACTGAAACCCCCTCCTCTGTGAAAACACATGAAGTCCAGAAAAAGAGGACCCACAGGAACATGAATGGCCTGTGTGAATGAGTTGGGCTTCTTTCAGACGCACTCTGTTGATGGAAATGAATGATGGCAGTTGCTGACAATGGAAAATCGCCTCCTAATGTTGGTGAAATGAGCTGTCCTGGGAAACGGGTGCAAATTGGGCTCAGCAAAGCAGGACGTTACTGAATACATTGTCTTCATTCACTCATCTCCGAGCCATCACTTTAATTTATGGTGGCAAAATATGCTCTCTGTTTGTAGACGTGGCACGAGATTCACGCTTTGCTTTGCACCGTATTGTTCTGTACAGTCAGTGGCTTTGAAAGAGAAGCATGTTTCTTCGTCTTTTTTTTCTTGTGTGTCACACATCAGCTTTGCTATGCTTGAATGAGAAAGCACACAGTTAATACCACCATCTGTTAAAATACAGTTCCTGATTCTTTTTTCTTTTCTTTTCTTTTCTTTTCTTTTTGTAATTACTGTATTTGGAAAGCAGCTGGTTTTAATTAAAAACAAAGTGGTGAGATTGGCATGGTGGAGAATGTTAATCTAAGAGCCTGAGATTTTTCTTTTTTTTTTAAAAACCTAATCCTGAAACAAAGAATGTCCCTTACATCCCAGGATAAGCACGGGATAATGGTGTCTGTTTGTTTATGTCTCTGTGGAGGAATGGAGTCTTTCTTCAGTGGCTCCCCACGTCCATTTATTTTTCATCCGGCACAAGATTGGCTTTAGTTCATGCTGCAGAGCTGCTAGTTTATTCAGAACATCTGCAGATTCACAGTCTTCACACACTCGCCCCACTGCTGGGCTTTTATTCTCATTTATCACCTGGTGGTTTTGCTCCTGTTGCTTCTTTCCCCCACAAACATATCTGAAACCATCCTTCCTGTTGCTTAAGTACATTTTAAGATCTTAATGCAGAACAATTCAACAAATTTTGTTTTAGTGTTTAAGGACCTGTTTCACATTTCCCAAAACCTACAAGACTCTTTTTCTTAGGCCAGTATACTGGATAGAAAGTTAAGGCGAGAAAATGCTAAATTCTTTACGCCTGTAGCCCAAGATCAGGCTTGAACACCCTGGACATGAGATATGCAGTGGCACACATGTCAAAATGACAAATGAATTTGTTAGGGCAGCACAGAGGCACAGCAGGTAGCATTGCCACCTAAACAACTCTAGGGACCCTGGATCGATCCTGAAAAGCTTCACAAGTTCTCTGGTTACCACCTACCTCCTAAAACTTCAGTAGGTGGCCTGGCTTTGCTAAATTGCCCCTAGCTGTAAGCATGTGTGTGTGTGTATACTTACCCTGGCCTGAACCAAAGTCTCAGGTGTATCCCCATCCAGTGTTTCCATTATACATCGCCCGGCCAAAAAGAAAGTTTGCACGCTGTAATATTTTGTTGACCCGCCTTTAGCCTTCATTACTGGCATGACATAGTTTCAACAAACTTAAGCAACATTACAGCATTTATTTGAACCGCAGTTGAGTTCATTTTTCACCAACATCTTGAATTAAAGGGGGGGAAATCAAACCACTCCATAAAGTCTTCTCCAGCACATCGCAACCACTTTCAGTAGGGTTAAGGTCAGGGTTCTGTGGTGCCAGATCATATGTTAAAATGACTCCTCATGCTCCCATCCGTGTCATCAGGGAAAAAGTCCATTGACGGGATAACCTGCTCATTCAGTACATTCAGGACATCAGCTTACTTCATTTTATTGCCACATAATGTTGCAGGGTCTCAACCTGACCAAAGCAACAATGCCAAGGCGATTACACATTGTAATTAAGGTTAACAGTGGTCCAACAAAATATTAGATCACTGGAATCTGGAATCACCTTAACCATTACCTGAATAAAAATGTTACAGGAGATGAATTAATTTATTCTTCATTTGTTAGATTGACTTATTAAGTGGTATACTTGTTGGTATCTGTTTTGTTGTAACATCTTCGAAGCATTTTGCTTTTTATGCAATTTTTGAAGTCATTAACAGAAATGTAAAAAATAAACAAACAAACAAATAAATAAATAAATAAAATAAAAAAGCCAGCTGATACCAGGATTGTCAAAATCACTACACCACCCACCCAGAGTAATTACTTTTGATCCACAGAGAACTACACTTAGCTGTTTTGAAGATAGAACATTAGCTAAAGGAAAAAGTTGAAACAAAGCTTCTATAGCAAGACCCAGGAGTCTTTAAAAAATGGCTGACACATATTTTTTTTTTTTTTGTGTGTGTATAAAAAAACTGTAGACCCATCAGATAGAGGTTCATATGTGATATTAAAGTTAGCCCAAAGCTCAGGTCCATCTAGTGACAAAGAACCCATAGTTCTTGCTATTTCGCTCTGAGGGTGGTAAAGAAATGTAACTGTGAACATTCAGTGTAGAAGCTGCACTCGACAAAACGATTTTTGTAATCTGAGATGGCATGGCTGAAAACACAACTGGGCAAATGCTAAGCAGAAAAAGCAATGCACTCAGCCAGTAGATATGTGGAACTGTAAAAAACCATGCCTGTCACAGATTTCCTCTGTGAGTCATTTCGGGCAGTTAAACGAGTGGGGAGTCATTTTTTAGAGGAATGAATGAGGCTTGACATTCTTCACTGGACCTTGGCGTGCTTCTGCTTTATGTTTAGATGGAAAGCATGGTTAGCGCAACGTACGTTTCTTTTTTCTGGGAAGACACAGGACAGAGCAGTGAGCATATTCACCAGGTCAACCTATCATATTCTACAGTGCAAGAAATCAGTTACATGAGTAAGCAAGCGTTATTTACTTCTCAGTCGATAAACCAAAAGAGTCTGGTTACTGTATTGAGTGATAGAATTTTGCTCATCGTTTTCCATAAATATTTCAGGCCATTAGAAAGTCTGTAGTCTAAACAGAGGGCGTCTGGAGGGAATGGTTACTTTCCACTGACAGAACTTTTTGCGCTGTCAAAATGCATACTGTGAGGTTTTTTTAATAGGATCCCCCCCCCCCCCAAAAAATAATGCATTTATTACCATATTTGCAATTAATATGGATTTGAAGCATGACCAAGGACTAGTCTTCCAGCATGACTTTGAAAGCTCCTTGCCAAATAAGTCGAGTTTCCCAGCCAAAGTGAAAAAGGAAAACACCTGCCTGTGCTGCAGATCGTGTGGCTTAGAGCAACAGTCATTCCTCACAAACAATGTAGTTTTTAAAAACAGACATATTACCCACTTAGCACAGGGATCAAGATACTGTATATGACTTCATCCTTCACCGAATATACTCACTTTCTTTTAGCTTGGCTGAAAGTGGATGTGAGTTTTATCAAGATGCCCATAAACCCAATACTGAAAAATGATTCGGAATCATGGTGACATGAAAAACATTTGATTGCCCTACAGATTGTGGCTAAAGATTAAAGTTTTATTGCAGCAGATGCACTATTGAGGCAGGTTTGTGACATGTGCACACATGCATTATAGTCATGAAATCAATTGTTAATCGACAATTTGTCTTAAACTTGCTTACCAATATAAATATATATTATTTACTCATTCATTTTCCAAACAGTTTAGTCCTACTAGGGTTGCGGGGCAAAGGCTGGGTGAACCCTGTATGACTCACCAGTCCAGTCCGTTGCAGAACAAACACACACAGAACCGTTCATATTCACACCTATGGATAATTTGAAAGTGCTAATTAGCCTCAAGTGTGTGTCTTTGGACTGTGGGAGGAAACCAGAGTACATGGAGACAGACACGAGGAGAACTTGCAAACTCCACACAGAAAAGCATTCGCCAAGCACACCACTCAATCCACGACTGTCTTGCTGTGAGGTGAACATGTTAACCAATATGCCACTGTGCCACCCTAAATATATATATGCGTGTGTGTGTGTATGTGT
>JBCNYH010000026.1:10397680-10413050 GCA_039654325.1 Tandanus tandanus
CCCAGAGTCGGCTGAGATGGGCGCCAGCCTCCCCGCGACCCTAATTAGGATTAAGCGGTTCAAAAAATGAATGAATGAATGAATATGTCTCTGATAGCAACTTAAGTAAAAAGTAGAACCTTTGGCATATTTACATATGCATGCCATCTTTTTGCTTCATCTTAATGGCATTGTGTACTCAAACCAGCAAAAATGGCACAATTTGTGCAAAATCTTATGATCTATTTTAAATCTAATCCAACAGTGTCACCAGAACACGTTTCAATTAAAGTGATGAGGCACGAGACTTTTAGTACAAATCAGTTAACATGGTCAGTATCACAAATCCGCTTAGATTTTAACAGGGTCTCAGAAATAGCCTCTTTTACTTTATTTGTTCAAAATATTTAAAAATTAATTAAATAAATTAAATAAATAAAACAAATCACACAAGTCACGTATTCCCCTCGCTTAACGCATCTCGATGCGAGCTTTGTTTCACAGTACAAGCATCCACTTCCAGGTTCATGGAAAAGGGCTACAGTGCACCCTGGCATGTTCCGCCAAGAGTGCACAGGTGCAGTGGACGGTGCCACAGGTGTAGGTTATCTCGGCAATAATCTAGACATACTGAAAGCGAGGTGTGGCACGAAGCATTGTATCTATGTTTTCCCAACGTTTGCCCTCTCAAGGTTTCTTCCTCGTGTCAACTGAGGACGTTTTTCTTTGCCACTGTCGCCACTGGCTTGCTTATGTGTAGGAGTTGTAGAAAAATTTTTAAATTACTTTTACTATGTAAAGCTGCTTTGCGACAATGTCAATTGTAAAAAGCGCTATACAAATAAAACTGAATTGAAATGAATTGAACTGAAAAGCTGCCAAGCCATTTTTTGAATATCCTGGTTACAACCTGTATTAGTTCTCTTGACTTCTCTTGATTTTCTGCCAAGTCTCCTTTAGTTTTGCAAAGTGTTTTATTCCAGCCTGTCTCTTTGACCATGAGTTTGCTCTGCCTGATCGTGTGACCTGTGCCTGCCTTTGAATTTATACCTGAACTTTGTTTTGGATACTGTTGTCTGCTTTTCATTAATGACTGCCATATCTGCAATTGAAGCTGTCTCTCACTCATTAAACCAAGATTTTCAGTGTGATTTCAGAATTTTGAACTCTAGTGCATATTACTTGATATGAAGGAGACATTTTGGAATAATTATTAATAGGTTGATAAGTAAATGACTGTAAATACTGTAATAGACAACTTACTGTTGTACAATACTTATGAATGTGTTGTTATTTCAAAATATCATGGTAAAATTTACTTCACTTTGCATCAGGTTGAATCACGCCACTCTGTTTTTGATTATATTCCTATAATAAGTACACCCCTCGGTGCTTTATTCTTTAAATATCTAGCCATGAAACAGAAACAGAAATATATTAAGTTATTGATTTCATGCTTGCTGTTCATAAAATTTGATCTATTTATTATACACACTATTTATATTTAAGCAGTTCACATAATACAGCCAACAAGTCAGTGTGAGTTTTTTTTTTTTTTTGTGTGTGTGTGTGTGTGTGTGTGCAAGTACCAAGACTAACACGTTAAATATGAAAGACCACTTCTTAGCATAATCCCCTGTTCAGTAATTACATGCTGAAACTGTTAGCAGGCTCATAGAAGTGCAGAAAGGCAGAAGTTAAACTCTACAGTCGAACAACAAAGCATTTCTTGATGCACAAAGCCATGCGTAGCATTAGCTTTTACTGTTTCATCTGTGTATTCACGTCGCTATCCAGAGATCATCTCAACGTTTTCCCAAGCATACTCTTAGCAACATCTTCCTTCAGCTCAGCGGAAAGTGTGCCGGCTAATAATATGCAGTGTGCTTGTGTTAGAATCAGCAGACGCTGCTTTGGGACTTCGATAAGTTGATATGTTTTTTGCAGTCGTTTGCTGCTAATTCTCTCTGTGCATCGCGTGCATGCATGGATTACATCCAGCTAAATTGGCTTTTGGCTGGATTACAGGCTTTGCTTTTCTGTACACTCGGTAAATTAGCAGTTCTTGTTGGTCAGGTATTGTGGCGCAGAGAGGAAATAACACTAGGTGAGAAAAACGTGACAGAGTGCTGTTTCACATGGTGTCGCAGAGAACACTCCTGCTCAGCATCATACAGTATAAGTGGGTTTCTCTCTCATTATCTACAACAACAATAATGCAATCATTGAAACAATAGTTAGATGAGCTGCACAGTGGTTGTGGGAATTATTTTATACCACAGTGTGATTGAAGTATTTATTCTAATTCGTAAGGAGGGGTTGATTAATTCTCTTAATTAACATTAACTCTGACAGTATATTAATGTGATTGTTCTAATATATTACAGCTTCTATTGTATGTTTTAGTTTCTATAGTTGCTCTGCGATGGCCTGGCGAGCTGTCCAGGGTCCAGAGTTGGCTGAGATGGGCGCCAGCCTTTCCTACCCTAATAAGTATTAAGCGGTTCAGAAAATGAATGAATGAGTTTCTATATTAACAACCTACATGCATGGCAGATAATCCATACAAATACATAAAAAATTTATATACTTTCTGATATGGTGGTTTTCTGTCAGAATATACTGTAACCTGACATTTTCCGACAAGAAAAGCGTTTATAAAATAGTTCACCCACTTTTTCTTATAAATTTGCAACATAAAAATATATCTTATGATAAAAATATATATATAAATTTAGACCCTTTATTTTTATAGTGTTAATTATCTAAAACTCTTTTTTTTTTTAAAGAACTATGAGCAGAAAATGTGTCTCATAGAACTCTAAAAGGAATTCTTTTCCCTTTAATTATTGAATATTATTAACAAATAATTCAATCAGGGAAATTTGTTCTGATGGTCCTGTTTTTTCTCCATCAAAGACCACTAGTTGATAGTGTAATTAAACTTCCACCATTCTTCCAATTACCAGAGTATTCAGAGAGGATAAAAGCCGACAAAACACTCATGATGATACATTTACATATACTGTATGAGTGTCTGTCTAATCAGTTATTATTTGCAAGTATCCAATTAATAATTAATAAGGTTCTGCACAGGTTAATAAAAAAATCTGGCTGGCTTGATGTGTGATGTATGATGTAACAGTCCAGTTGTTTGCCATCACACAGTCAGTTGTGGTCAGGAGTCGACGAGAGCCGGATCACTTATGTTCTTGGTGTAACAAAAATGGATGGGTCAGACGGGCAACTGTCAATCAAATGTGAAAGTTAGTTCATTACCTTATTGACAGTGAAGCATGTTTCAATTTACACTCTAATTATTATAATAATCATAATCTAAATATAATTTGAAATAACTTGAATGCATGAGCTCAGAGACACCCATGGTGGTGACAGGGAAGTGAACGCATACCATCTCTCATCCTAGCTCGGGCAGTCAGCTCTCTTGGGCCTTAGCCGCGGATTACTACATGTATCAACCTGGATTCAAATTCCGAAATCTCCCATGATCTCCTATTTAAGAGCCTGAATTTTGATATTATTATTATTATTATCTTTTTGAGGGTAACCTCACTATTGGGAACTGTTAAGTGCTCATATGTGTTTTCCTGGTTTACTAGGGTAAAAATATGACATGAGACAAAACCTTTTCTTAATCATTAATTCACATTTGGCAGTCGCCCTCATCCAGGGCGAGTTACATTTATCATTTTCATACAACTGAGCAGTTGAAAGTTAACAGCCTTGCTCAAGGGCCCAACAGTGGCAGCTTGGTGTTACTGGGACTTGAACCCCTGACCTTCAGACCAGTAACCCAGAGCCCTTACCACTGAGCCACCACTACTACTAATCATGAATGGCTATTTGTGAACATAAGGGTGATTTGAGAAAGCACAAAGAGAATGCCACCATGTGTTGACCTTAATAAGTAAGAAATGCATTAAAAATAAAATCAACTTCATTAAATGCAAAGATATTTCAATTTTAACTTATATTTATGGCCACTGTACTCATTTTCACCAAGATCGCCATTAATTCTGTGTCGGTCTGTATGTATTTGCCACTGTTATATCATATAGTAATTAAATTTCTCTCTTTTTGTTCTTTGCTCTTCCACTGCTATGGCTGATGCTCATCTCCCATCCTCATCCTGCTTAAAGGTAAGAATGTTTCACTGCACACAATTCATGCTTCTTTAATCATCCTAATGAGCATTGCTAGAGTCGGTGGGGGATGTTGATCTCACCTGGGACACCAAATGAAACCAGGTTCCATACCAGTGACAGTGAGATGTATGTCAGTGATTTGTAACTCCTTTTATTCTTCTTCTCCTACCTGCTATGAGATGATGAATGAGGGCTTGTTGTTGGTATGGAATGGCTACTTGCATAAATAGAGAGATAACTATCTTTCTGCAAAAATTGCTTTTGATTTCCTAATAGGATGGAATACAGTACTCATTCTCCTGAGTCCATGCTATTAAATATTCAGGTGCATTTATCAGTTTAATGCTTGCACAATGCCGGGAATTCATAAATAACATGAAGCAAAACAGCTCACTGCTTTTGCCAAATTAGCCCCCCTTGGTTTTAGCCAAACGCTAAAATGTGGTCATAAAACAACCATAAACGTGTCTTTTATGTTGGCTTCAGTTCTGATATTTTACATACTTGTCACTTCTCCTTCTGGCTTTATGGGATGAAACAAAGCATAGAGTTCATTTTATGTAAGTTAAAAAAAGGAGATTAGAAGAGATTGTGAGAAGGGCAAAATGGCAAAAGCTTTGTTCTTGATCTCCTTTGTCAGCTCTTTGCTTGTGTCTTTTCATTCTTTTCCTTTCACCCAAAATTTGGAAAGAACTGTACAAAATATCAAAACAAAAACAAAACACATAATAAGCATAAGAGAAAGAGCCCGACCAGAGCGAGTGGCATGTTTCACCCCAGAGGGATATTCCACTCTCCCTTAGTTGGTTTCCAATCCTTGCTTGTGATGCTGCTTGCTTTGAAGCCAGGTGGGAAAAAAGCCTGTTGCTTATTATTATACTGTATAGAATTTTTATCCAGTACCACGACTGATGTTAAGAGGCAACCTATCTCACACCATGCCCAAAGCTGATATTTCAGATCATTCATTTAAGTTGGCCCTTAACATTTACCCAGAGAAGAGGCACGTCCTTTCTAGATTGCTATCACTTAATCTTGGCCTTCAGAGCTGCCTGTATGTCTTGTAATGCTTAGAAGTTGCTTCATGGATTATTCATGAAAGGAAATGTCAAAGAATTGAACTTAGCTTCATTCTGTTAGATTGGACTTTCTACATCTTGTTAAGCATGTGTGGCTAAGTGCAGACATTGAAGCTTTCAACCATTTAGTTATTTTACAGGGCCGTTTTTGGTCACACATTCACTTGCATTATCTGACCTGAACTTGACCTCCTGGGGAATATTTTGTTAACTAGCTTGCATGTTTTTTTCTTGCCTTCTGGTAGCAATTTTTCCCTCCATAAACCCAGAATTCCGAAGGCGATACAATGGAATTGTGAAAAGTACCACACGTTAAAGTATAAAGGAGTTATAAAAAGCCTTTTATTTGTGTGCATAAGCCACCAACCCACAAACCTCAAGTTTTTTTCAGCTTTGTATTTGGATAGAGCTCTAATAGGTAAAACCTCACAAAGGGAATAGAAAAGACAACGAGAGATAGAAAATGCCATGTGAGGATGTGACAACCCTCAGATATCTGCCTCCATCTTCTGCCACGTTAAGCTGTTTTCCCCTAAATCTTCGCTCTTGCATCCTATTTATAGTTGGATTACAAGCAAGGAGGCGGGAGGGAGGGAGCTGAGGAGGGAGGGAGCTGTCACCATGGTAGCGATAGTCAGGGGAGGGACCATGTGTATCGTGGCAGGAGAAGTGTTTTGTATGAGTGTTGGGTCGTTCCTTACAAATCAGCTGCACATGGACCAACTCCTTCCTTGTGTTATTGGTCTCATCCCCTCCAGGCTGTTGTACATAATTTTCTGACCTCTTTCTTACCTTTTTTCTGACCTATTTCTGACGATCTTGTAAATATGCTAGTAGGGAGACTGTGATCCAATATTAATTACGTTACTGAGCTAGTATTGGCCTAACATTCTGAATTAGTTAGAAATGTATACAGTATATATTTTAAACCATTTATGTTCCAAGTTCTACACATGATACAAGTCTGGTACATGACCATAAACTGTTACAAAATGTTTTATAAGAATACTCTAGGAAAAAACAGCACTTGTAGCCTATAAATCAAAATCTAAAATTTGACCCTGTTGTGGCGCTGCATGGTGGCATAGTGGTTAACGTGTCTGCCTCACTGCAAGAAGGTGCTGAGTTCGAATCCCAGGCTCGGAATGGGCATTTCTATGCTAGGTGTGCATGTTCTCCCAGTGCTTGTGGGTGTCTGCCGGGTACTCCAGTTCCCTCCTACAGTCCAAAGATATACAAATTATGCTAATTGGCTGTTCCAAATTGCCCGTGAGTTTGAATGGTTGTGTGTGGGTCAGGGTGTACTCTGCCCTCGCCCAGATTTGGCTGAGATACGTTCCAGCCTCCAAACAATGAATCTTAAAGCAGATGTCGAAAGCTAGGTTTATACTTCACATCTGACTTTACATCAACATGCAGTTACAACATGAGCAGCACTGGTCACATACAGGCTTATTTGGTTTATGTACGTCTTGAGGTTTGAAAGTGACATCCAGTACAACACAGCACAACAGCCCTGTCTGCTGCATTTTTTATTTTTATATTTTTTTTGCTTTTGATTTTGCTATGCTGTATTAATCCCACAAGGAAAATTATTACCTCTGCATTTAACCCATCCAAAGTGAGCACACACACGTAAACAGTGAGCACACACACTCGGAACAGTGGGCTGCCACACACACTGGGGGTGCCCAGAGAGCAGTTTGTGGCTAGGTGCCTTGCTCAAGGGCACTTCAGCCTTGAATGGAAGGGAAGGTGCAGCTCACTCCCCCACTTCCACACATTTTTCCTGCTGGCTCGGGAATCGAACCAGCGACCTTTCGGTCCCAAAGCCGCTTCTCTAACCATTAGGTTACGGATGCTCTCTATTTTTAAGCCAAACTGTAAAACATTGAAATTTCATGCACACTGATGTGAAGCTGTTTCTCTTTAAAATCTTCTGCTGTCATCATCATCATTGTTACCATGAGCAGTATCATAAATTGGGGGAAAAAAATAATAATAATAAAAATTAAAATAAAAAAACCAGAAGAATTTACTAATCTAAAATTTTTGAATACGCGTAAAGGCCACATGTGAAAATGTAAGTCAAGAAAATTGTTGACTTTATTCCCCAACATGTTTGACCAAGCAAACATTTAGCATCTTAGATGCATTGCCTACAGATAAAGGTGATATACTTAACTAATAACACATGAAACTTACATTGTGCAGTTAATTTCATGATAATATAAATAAACAGGAAGCAGATCACTGACATGAAAGAAGTAACTACACCCTCACATTTATTACAAGTTGCATGGATTATAAAATTGCAATCACATGTTTTAGATTACATTTACGGCATCTGGCAGACACCCTTATCCAAAGCAACTTATAATTACCATTTTTGTACAACTGAGGGTTAAGGGCTTTGCTCAAGGGCCCAACAATGGTGGTACTGGCAATTGAACCCCCAACCTTCAGATCAGTAACCCATTGCCTTAACCACTAAGCCTTCACTGCCGTAAATGAGGTAATATTAGGTGCCATAAATTATAACCTCCTGCAGGTAGAACCTGTCTTATTTAAACCTGACTTCTAGGATCTGGTGTTCTCTTTCCTACTGAAGTGTATGGCATCATCAAGAGCTAAAGAGCTCCCTAAGGCCTTGTAGATGACTATGAGTTTAACACGGGATTTTAATGATCTCTAAATTATTTAATGAAATCATTCCACTGTTAGGAAAATCATCTACAAGTGGGTTTCAAATGACTGCCAATTTGTCCAGGACTGGCTGCTCTATCAAAAAACAATTTGCTTAATTAATGTGAAAATAAGTCTCAAAGAAGAATTACACTATCTGCAGGTAACTCTAGCAACTGTTGGTGCGAAGATGTATGTGTCTACGATCAATAACAGATTTGGGAGACTTGACCTGCATGGGGGGCATGCCAGAAACAGCCTTTGCTGTTCAAAATAGAACATTAGAGCAAAATTACAGGTATACAGCAATCAGCCATAACATTAAAACCACCTGACTGGTCTGTCTAGGCAGCCCCATACACAGCTGCAATGCAGTGTGTGTTCTGACACCTTTCTGTCATTGGCAGCATCAACTGTTTTAGCAGCTTGTACTGGAATCAGACTAGACTTCCCAGCTCCCCACATACATTAATGAATCTTGGGCACCTGTGAAATTCTTGCCAGTTCATTGGTTGTCCTTCCTTGGACCAAGTTTGCTAGGTACTTACCACTACAAACCAGGAACCCTTGTAAGAGTCACTGAGATCCTTACGTTTGCTCATTTTTCCTGTTTCCAACACATCAACTTTGACCACACACAGTTGTTGAACACTTGCACAAATTCTAACACATTCTGCATGCATCCCACTCCTTGGCAGATGCCACTGTAAAAAATCATCAATTATATTCTCTTCACCCGTCAGTGGTCATAATGTTTTTTATTCTTATGGCTAATCAGTGTATAAGACTACAAATAATGTATTCTGGACAGACGAATCAAAGATATGGCTGTTTTGCCACAGTCACAGTACATATGTAAACACATGAAGTATGGTGGTAAATATCTAAGAAATCATTTATCCAAGTCAGAGTGCGAGCGAATATCCATAAGATGAAAGAACCCCAGTGCAAGCTCCACTATCACCACAGGATCGCGAGATGCCAGGCAGCTGAATAGGTTCACTTCCGCAAGAACGTTATACGCGCCAGAAACGTCATGCGATTCCTCAATGTGATTGGGTTAAAAGCCTTTCTATTCAAATGAGTAATGCATTGCGTGGCAGTAATAGTTTATTTTGCCAGCTAAAAAAATCGATGATACCTACTGCATATGGTTCATAGAATTCTGTTAATGCTATTAAAAAAGTGTATTTTATTTTATGGCTTGAAACAAGTAACAGTTTTGAGGGGAAGATTAGAGTTCAACAAGATACCGTTAATCAGACATTAATTACCATTACGACTGTTATACATGAGAAATATCTCCACAAGGTTCCTATGTGTACACGTACGCAGGAGGGATAGACCCTATAGGTTCTTCTTGATGTTCCAAGAGCAACTCGATGGTTATATGGATTTATTTTAAGACCATGCTAATATATATCCTGCTGCAGACATGTCACATGGTTCTAGCAGTCTATAAATGTTGTTTTCTGTGAACATTATTAAGTGCCCTAGAGCAAAAACTTGTCAATATAAAGTTTGGTGTAAATTCTAGAGATACGCCTAGTCAGTGTGAAAATACAAAAAAGATATTAAGCCCGCAGGACAGAAGAGAGATAATATATTTCTAATATCATTCTGTACAGCGCCATTAAAATTCTGAAACTAAAATGGACACAAATCGCATATTGGGCTTTCACATCAGACCATTTTACACCAGAAGTGTCACAGGACATACAGCATGTCACGTATCAGACATTACTCCTCCATTGAACATTTATTTCTATTCGTTCATTCACTGGAGTAATATGAAATGGTAAAATATTACAACTTAAACACACAATTTAATAACCAGATTAATTATCTATATGATTATTAATTTATCAATTAATTATCTTTTTAATAAATTGTCATTTGCCAATGAAAAACATATGCATCCACTCACTCATTAGCCAAACTGCTTAATCCAATTAGGGTAACGGGAAGGCTGGAGCCTATCTTAGCCAACACAGGGCGAAGGCAGGGTACACCATGAACAGCTCGCCAGACCATTGCATGGCCAACACATGCACAACCATTTACACTCACATCCACACCCAGGGGCAATTTGGAATAGCCAGTTCGCCTAATGTGCATGTCTTTGAACTGTGTGAAGAAACCGAAGTACATGTTAGAAACCCACACAAGCACGGGGAGAACATGCAAACTCTACACAGAAATGCCCGATCCCAGGACCTTCACTGTAAGGCTAATAGATGTGCTAACAGTGTTCAGTATTCACCGAACTTACAGTGACACTACCCATCCATGGTCATCTGTGTGATAACGCACACGAAGATGACCGGATACTGATTTCCTCTGATTGTGTTACGCTGCTTCTGACGCAACATCTCTGGCTGGCATCACTTGACTCTCCCTTGCTGGTAGCTATTGTTAGACATTCAAGACATTCAATTGGTAAAAATTGACCATGACTCTGTTAGGAAGAAAAGTTGGATGGGGAAAAGTCAGACTGTAAATCTTAGGTAAACACACATACTGTGTGTTACAGAATCACTGTAGATTGATATTGGATCAGAAACCACTGGAAGATTGATTTAAAACATATCTCCATGGTGCCTTTAATGTTTCGTATATTTGTGCAACCTGCAGAAAGTACGCTAGTTTTGTATGCGGGTGTCAGAATCCTATCAGCCCTGGGTATATCGATATCGATTATTTAATTCAAGAATGAAAAAAGTTATCGTCTAGAAGTAGGCCAATGCTGAAATCCAACACACTGTCACACAGTCATGAACGGCTCATTGACAGGCCACCGGAATGGGATTGCTGGCTGTGTTGTGTGTACGTGATGTGCCAGGCTAATCTTCTTAGGGTATAAGGCCACCCAGATTGACCCATGTAGAACCGAACAAACCCCAAACCGCCTCGATGGCAAGCAAAGAATCACAGCTTGTTTATAACCATGTCATGCCTGAGGTCAGCTCTGTGTTTGAAGGTCAGCAGAATTCTTTTTAATCTTTGGCCCTTGACTGTATCACTAACCCTCACAGCAAAATATGAACCCTACTAAAACCGCAGTCGAATGATTTTTGCATGGGGTTGAAACAGCATTAAAGACAATGCGATTCTAAAAAGTTTTCTGGTATAAACTGCCAGCTGTGGATAGTTCTGTATTCTAGTCATGTTCTTATGATCATAAAACATGAAAGCCTTATGGAATATTCATAGCATGTAGCAGATGTAAATAGGCAAAATGGCTTCCCACGAGACAAATGAGGCACCTGCTTTGCCGCTTCAGATCGTATCCTCCACAATGCTTGACTAAAGCTTTTCTCCCCCTTTTTTTTTTTGCTTTCACAGACTGCCACTGAGTTGAAATATTTCGCTCCTAATGAAGAGGCATAATGTGTGCCATCTCAATGACTTGCATTTCGAACCGCTATTTATTGCTGATTTATTGTTCCGATTTGTCAGGAGCTGTTGATGAATTTTCTCTAACATCATGGCTTGGAAAATAGTCCTGAGTGTAAGACTAATCATAAGTTTTTAATGAATTCGTATTCTAATGCTTTATCTTTTCCATTAAAACAACTGCTTCCCATAGCAATATGCTGCATGTGCCACATAATCTAAGTCTAATAATGTATGGATTAAAGTGTTGTTATTTAACAACAGCATACAGCATTTTATCATTCATATAATGGAGGTTTCATTAAATCTCATACTCTGTTCGAGGTCATGTTCACTTATGTGAAATTCTGACCAGCAGAGGGAATTCGTCGTATGCGTGCTGGGATTTTAGTAGTATATGTATGTTTTTTCTTGAAAGAAATCACCACCTAACACCATAAAAGGTCAAAGTCATTTTGTGTGAACGTGATTATATTAAAAGCTTAAAAGCTCTAAGATACGAATACCCTCACATTAGGCTTGTTTCAGGCTCAGATAGGCGAACTAGGGCAGAGCACGAAATTACAAGGCTAAATACGTGTATTATTCACTCATTCTCACTTATTTGCTGAATCGCTTAGTTCTACTAGGGTTACGGAAAGGCTGGAGCCTATCTCTGCCAACTCTGGGTGAAGGCAGGATACACCCTGAACAGCTCGCCAATTCATTTCAGGGCCAAAGATAAAAAAATTGCCCCTACGTGGGAATTTGGAACAGCCAATCAGCGTAATGTCCATGTCTTTGGACTGTGTGAGGAAACTGAAGTACCCAGAAGAAACCTACACAGTGAGACAGATAGGAACATGCAAGCTCCACACAGAAATGCCCTTACCAAGCCCGGGACCTGAACCCAGGACCTTCTTGCTGTGAGGCAGATATGCTAACCACTACATCTCCGTGCTGCCCCTGTACCTATTCAGCATACAGCAAAAAAGTGGGACTGTATGTTTCTTTCTTTGGAATGTGATTTATCTATTATTTTGACTTGGTTAAAGGGCTCATAAAATCGATTTTTGGCGCTGCTTGCTGATTTGACTCATGAGCAGTTGGCGAGAGTGTAATGCTAAATACTTTTGGTCTCTGTACTAAATTGTATTTTTGTGAATGGAATCCTTCACTAAATTATCGACTACATGCAAGCTTTAAGTTTGGACATGGTGTCTCTCGAGAGCGCAGACAACATTAAGCCTCGAAACGTGGCTATTTTGAGCGGTGTCAGTAATTTGTGATGGCAGCTGACTGAGTAATACAGTTTAATCTCACATTGATTCATTTTGAAGCTCCATAAAGTCAGGGGTTGTGTTTCATTTTGACAGAGAGCAGCATGCAAAGTTTAGAGTTTTCAGTGATTTTGAGAGCCGGTGATAAATGCACATGTTCACCGCTGTCGTCCATCTCCAGCATTTACGTGTTCACTCGAGGATGTCCCAGAGTGTCACGTGAGCCAAAACAATAGCAAGCAGTGCAGTTGCTTGTGTATTGTTTCCTCAATGCTTTCTGTGAGGGGATATTTAGCTAGAATTTATGCAGAGATTCTTCAGTGCGAGTGTAAGTACAGGACAAAAAAAATGGTGGGTCTTACTTGTTTCATTGACATTCTGCAAAATTAACAGTAACTTTAAATAGATAAAAAGTATGGTACAGAAGGTGATGGTGGAATTATTACATATTGGCATGTTGTTAAAAAGAGATCTCAAAAAAGAGAAGTTGAATGTTTGACGGCCTGTTTGAGCAGAGCACCCTAGTCTTGAAATATGGCTTGGATGATTTTCCCACGTCTGTCTCGTGTCTGTTCCATGTCCACATGTCGCTGTATACAACTAACCTACCCACCATAGTCATGGAATATAGCTTGGATGGTTGTCCCGTGTCCATCCTGTGTTCTTGCATTTCTGTATAGAACTAACTCGTCAGCTTGATTTTGGATAGTTGTCCTCTGTCTGCATGTCGCTGTATATAAAACTAACCCATCTACTTAATTTTGGCTGGTTGTCCCATGTCCATCTCGTGTTCATGTGTTGCTGTATACAACTAGCCTATCAACCATAGCCATGCAATATTACTTGGATAATTGTCCTGTGTCCATCTCGTGTTCGTGCACTGCTGTATGAAACTAACCCATCTTTGTTTTAGATGGTTCTCCTGAGTCCGTGCATTGCTGTATAGAATTAATCCATCAACTTCATTGTGTTTGGTTGTCCCATGTCTGCATTTTGCTAAGTTGATGCACACTGGCCATTATGAATTGCTGAGTTGCATGATGACAGTTGTCAAGGAAAACCCATTGATGCATAACATAATAAATAAACACAAGTCGCAAAGACCTAATGGGGAGCTCTGCCTTAAGGCAGTGCCGAAATCAGTATATTATGGAATTATGATTGTAATGGGGCAGCATGGTGGCACTGTGGTTTCGCATGTTCTCCTCACAGAAAGAAGGTCACGGGTTCAAGTCCCGGGCTATGCAAGGGTTTCTTCGTTTCCTCTAGGTACTCCAGTTTCCTTTCACAGTCCAAAGACATGTGCATTTGGCAAATCTACTGTCCCAAATTGCCCCAGGTGAATATGAATGGTTGTGCATGTGTATGTTGGCCCTGCAATGGATTAGAGAACCGTTCAGGGTGTTCCCCGGCTTAGCCTCCCCGAGGTAGGCTCCGGCCTCCCCGCGACTCTAGTAGGATTAAGCAGTTCTGCAAATGAATGAATGAATGTAATTAGCAGATGAAGTAATTAGATTTTGGAATTTATCCAAACAGGGTTAAGATCACAATATGGTCAAATCTTTTTCTTCAATAGCTATATTCCTGTGTAAAGTGTATTTCAAGAATATCAGTGGAATAAATAGTAGTGTTGGTGTAGGCAGTACCTGTTGGCAGCATTTGCATCAAGTTCTACTTGGTACATTTATATCTATTCATTTAACAGGTATACATTTCATCGCTTGTTCTAATTCAGAAGCTCTCAGCTGTCTGTAGTAATCATGAAGAAACAACAGCAGCAGCAGCAAATGTTCATGATTGGGCAATTATCTTGCACTGTACACTTGATATATACTTTGTTTTATTTTCTTTTGTCTTCTCAGTAGTGTTCTGTGTTATCTTTGGGAGCTGAAACAATTCTGCCATTTCATCCTCTACTGGCAGTGGTAGGAGATGAAACAGGAGTTGTTAGAGACAAAAAGGAGCTTGTAGACAGAAGAGAGAGGCACGGGTGCTTGTAGAGATCCTCTGCTGCATTCACCCTGTCCCTGGATCAGACCCAAATTTACACTTTCTGGAAGCATCCTGAAAGAAGTGTTTTAAAGTGTTTATGCATTTGGCACCAGCCTTCGAATACATGCATTCATGTCCTTTTTTCATCTTCTTTCTTTTACATATAGCCCTCTGTAACAAACTTAGTTGAAATAACAGATTCTGCATTTTTTTTCTGGATCAAAGCGACTTGAGAAGCCTGGCATGGGCACAGAGGGTTTTTGGATTAAGTGAAAGAAACTGAGAAACAAAAACAAGCATGTAAAAGCGGAGTTTCGGGTGAGTTGTGGTATTTAGTTTGTCTCTTCGAAAAGTACACACAGACGGCATCGAGAGACGTACACTCATGGGGTAATTCCAGGGGTTCAACACGCACTATATATTTCTGTTTCTTGTCTTCCGTATGCACGCTCATTTTAATTGGTGTAGAACGTTTCCTTGGCAACTGCTCTGACCTAGCGTAATTCCTGACAGGCCCAGAGTTGAATAAATGGCTCTGGGAATTGGGGAGTGTTCCACATATCCCTGAAAAGAGAGCAAATTTAGCTTGTAGGAGAGAGGAAGGGCAGCTGGGGTATGTCGAAAGGGAATTAGCACATGCTGTAGACTACAAGACTACAAGGCATCGCCGCCTTATTGGTTTGATAAACCAAAAAGAAACCAAACAAACAAAGGAGGGAGGGGGGGGGAGGGGAAGAGAGGGGAGAGGGGGGGGGGAGGGGGGGGGGGGGGGGGGGGGGGGGGGGGGGGGGGGTGTGGGGTTTAGGCGGTGACG
>JBCNYH010000026.1:10421329-10433798 GCA_039654325.1 Tandanus tandanus
TGATGCAAACCTTCAAACAATCCATTTTAATTTCAGGTTGTGAGGCAACAAAACATGAAAAATGCCAAGGGGGTGAATACTTTTGCAAGGCGCTGTACTTCAGAGCCTTGTGCATGCATATAGCAGCAAGGTCGCTCACACATAAATCCACATATGGTTTGTTAGTGTGGAGGTTTTTCACTGTAACAACATACGTACATGTACTGTGATGCATAATACAATAATGCAATACATGTAATACCATAATACATTGCATGTATTGTCATACATGTAAGGACAGTTCACTGCACACTTGGATTTGGATCAGAGAATGAGTTGAAAATGCCAGTTACATAACCTATTGTTACTGTGTCATAACAATAATAATAATAATAAGGGCGGCACGGTGGCGCAGTTTCTGTGTGGAGTTTGCATGTTTTCCCTGTGTTTGCTTGGGTTTCCTCCAGGTACTCCGGTTTCCTCCCACAATCCTAAAACATGCAGAGTAGGCTGATTGGCACTTCCAAATTGCCCTTAGGTGTGACAGTGAGTGTGAATGGTTGTAGGTATGTTGGTTCTGTGTTGGAACATGTTGAGCTGTTCAGGGTGTGCCCCGCCTTTGCCCTGAGTCGGCTGACATGGTCACCAGCCACAACCCTAACTAGGATTAATAAATGAATGAATGAATTAATAATAATAATAATAATAATAATAATACATATTGTCGAGTTTTTTTTGTATATGCTGTCAATTATTGTTGTTCAAAAGAACACCAGAATCAGCAAAAATCAGTATCAGCAGGTCACACTTACAAAAAAATCAAAATCAGCCTGAAAAATTGCAATTATTGTATCTGTTCAATTAATTATTCATTGTCCAAGCTTTAGATGTTATATTTTTGAATGCAGGTTTATCTCCTATAATAGATTATATTTATATACCATTTATAATAGTGATATCTATGAACCGTTTATCCGATGAAAGATCACAACAACAAGCCGATCATCCAGTAGGATACACAGTAAGGCAGCCAAATTTTTGCATGTCTGAGCAGCTAATAAAATTAATTCAGTCACTAGGGGGAGGGGAAAAAGCCATTTGTTTTTTATGCCTGTATTCCCAGAAAGAAAGCCAAAATGTAAGCCAGCTTCTGTAGTTTGCCCGGAGCCATTGGTATATTTTGTGAAACGGGAAAAGTGACTTGAAATGCAACACAGAGCCTGGTCATTCCCTCCAAGAGCCGGAGCTAGGTCCCGTCTGGCTCTGCTGTCCTTCTCTTTCAAGGGCAAGATCCTGGGTAAACAGGCCTCTGTGTTCTGCCGCTCTTTGTCAGGCACTCATGTGTCTCCTCCTGCTTGCTGTCCTCACAGCCAGAGGCTGTCTTATGTCATCCATTATTTAACAAGCACAGAGCATCCTGCACCTTTCTAACAAGCATACCCACTCATATACTATCCTCAGAATCTCTCTTATTAGTGGCCTCTCATTGCCTTCAACATACCATCATTAGGACCATTTGCTCCAAGACTAGCAGTAGAATGGGGGTAATAATAATTGGTGCCTTTCCACTGCATGTGTAGGTGTGTGGAAATTTGAAATGTATGGCGATTCAGGAGGCTGGCTGGTTCAGAAACGGAGTCAGGGCACGTATTTGACATCTGCACTTTCAGTCAGTGGTACATGCAGATTGGTATCTGAGTATGTTAGCTGACTCTCTAGCCCCACCTTTATAGATAATAACGAGGAATGACGTGGGGATTTGCCCCTATTTGTGACCTGGAGGGGTGATAATACCACCACTAGAGAGAGAATATTGTGCTTGTTGGAGAAGCTCTATGTGCTTTAAACAATTCTGTTTCTTATAAAGTGGTTTGTTTAATGAGGGAGAAAATGAGATTCCTTTTAATTTCATTTGCTTCCAAAGTAGTTAGCTAAAGAGTATGCAGGGACTATGCCCCTCATCGACAAAAAATAAAAAAAGGACACAACTGGTTAGTGTCTATGACAGTCATTTTACATTAAACACAGTCACTTTTCTATTACAGTTTAAGTCATTGTAGTGAGATTCCTATTTTTGGATACGATAGAGCCTGATGTAGCCAGCATGAATATTTGCAGAAATCTCCCTAACTCCTTGTCTTCCCTCTCATGCTGTTGTAGTTCAGTAAGAGCCTGGTGATTATATGCTGAACTCTAGTAGTTTGGTCAGCAAACTTGCTGCCAAAACTTTCCCGAAATTGATTCACTTTCTTGTTGACTACATTGTGTCAGTACAGCTACTAGCATTATGACAGTGTTGACAGACGGCATGAAGTACCTGGCGAGGAGCTGTTTCTCTGCCAGATGGTCTATTAAAGTCAACTTTTTTACTTGAATCCATGTCATGAAATCCATAAAACTGAACCCACACTGAGAAGTGTCAGCTCATGGTATGTATACAGCGAGGTGCAGTTTGAAACTTTGAGTACCTTCTTCTTTTTTTTTTTTTTTTTTTTGAGTCAGAAGCTTGCCCATCAACTTATTATGAAAAGACTAACTTGTAAATTTCAAGGTGAGTGCTGGCCATCTACAGGTTTGTCAGCCCAGCCATAAAATGATTCTCTAATCTTTGACCACAGATGGATAAGCATGAGTGGGTCAATATCCTACATCAACAATGCAAAGGTATGCATTCACTTTAACATTCATCCAGGTTTTTACATTATACATGTCATACATTATCACGGCTTGTTTGTGGTTTGGCAAGTTTATCAAAAAGGACAAAACATAGTGACTCAACTGCCGTATGGCATATTTTAGTCACCAAAAATAAATACAAATAAATAAAAACCTCTCGTAATTGCTGCCGTTTTGTATTGTTGTTGATATGACTGGGGCCAATGGGAAATCAATCCAGATTAAAGTAATAACTGAGAGTGCACTCAGTGCAATTATCTCTACTGATTGTCAATGCACACATTCAAATTAGATCGCAAAAATAGGCATGTAGCGCAGAGTGATGAGCATGTCGAATTAATTTGGATATAATTTGTAAATCCTGTCGTTTTGGCTATCTGATTATTATTTCATGCTATCCATTAGGACTGTGGGTAATTTCGAGAGACTGAAAATCCATGTGAGTAATCAGACAAAATTTTTAAATTGTTTCAAGCTAATTAATCATATATAATGCTTTTTTTTTTCCTTTCACAAAATCTACTATAGAGTGGACTTCTTGTTCGCAGCTTCATTAAAATCTAAGGTTCAGAGGCCTTTTTTTGAGCATAATAACGGCAGACAGAAAGCAATATTCTAGAAAACGCTAAAATAATTTACTCACCGTAAGCGGTCTAACTTATTTACATTGGAAGTCTACAGTCCTAGTGACTACACTGAGTCCATGTCAGTAGTGTAACGTTTATAAGTACAATATGGTTTTATTAGGTTTTGAAAAACTTATTATTGTGTAACTCATTTGTAGTTTTAACTCTATTTGACAGTTGGATTGTGCCAAGAGTGAAACTCGCTCAGTAAGTGCAATAAGCTGTAACAAACCCAGGCCCTGCTGATTAATAAATCTATGCCTGTAAAACACATGAAAGCTTGATAACACCCACAAACGTGTGCAAGTTAATTTGTGATCAGGGTCCATAAAATACCAACATTTTTAAACTCTTTCCAATTAATATTTTTTTTAAAATAAATCAATAAAATGTAAACTATAAAATACAGCGATGTGACTGAACAATCTATTCATTTTGCCCCTGCGGTGTGATTAATGGCAGCCTGAAAAATCACTTCACTTTGGGAACCTTAATTGTGTGCTAACCTAATACGACTGAAGGGCAAGTATTAAAATGGCATAAGCATTATTCCATCATCCCAGTCAAAATAAAACCATTACTGTGGTAAAGTCTCCCAAAATTAGGTCCTAGCAAAACTTAAAAACAGTGAAAACAGATTCTTGTAATAATGACATCATTTCCACAGTAAACCAAGTGATATATTTACCACATGTGTAATTCCAACATTTAAAATGTTTGCAATTTTTTTGTTTGCTTCTTTGTTTTACATTATGAAGATACCATAAGTTCATGGTAACTCACTGGTTAAGGCTCTGGGTTACCAAGCAGAAGGTTGAGGGTTCAAGTCCCAGTGCCGCCATCTGCCACTGTTGGGCCCATGAGAAAGCCCCTTATCCCTCAACTTCTCAGTTGTATAAATGAAATAGAAATGTAAGTCGCTCTCAGTGAAGGTGTCTGCCAAACACTGTGAATGTAATATTCATGTCTATGTTGTTTTATTTTATAGTCATCTTGGAACACTAATTGCATTTCCAGAAAAGTTGGGATATTTTCCAAAATACAGTGCACACAAAAAAATTTGATGTGTTAATCCATGCAAAATATGTTTGTTGTATATGTTTTTTTAATATACATAGAAAATATTTTTTACATTTTTATTTTGTAATTTGAACAAAGTTACAATTTAATGCCTGCAATACAGTAAACAGAAGTAGGGACACAGGAATGTTTTCCATTATATCACATTTCATTTTATTTTATTAATACCTTTTAATAAATTGGGAAATGCGAATACTAATTGCTGCAGTTTTGCAATTTGAATTTTTGTCTATTCTTGCCTGATGCAAGATTTCAGCTGCTTCACAGTCTGTGATTGCCAATGTCTGATTCTCCACCATAATGCTCTCCATGCCTATGAAGCCATGCACGCTGTTGTAGCTCGTGCAGAAATTGGCCTGGCATTTTCCTGCTGAAATAAGCACAGCCTTCCCAGGAAGGGATATATGCCTCCTTGTTATTGGTAGTTTCACACACATGCAACTGACCTATGCCTTGAGCAGTGGTGTACCCCATGCCATCAGAGATGTTGGCTTTGCACCTTTTGCTGATAACAATTTGGAGGGTCACTTTCATGTCTGGCATGAAAAATGGATGTCAGCATTTTGTAAAAATAAGCTGTAATGTGGACCACAGCACATGGTTCCACTGTTATGCTTCCGTTTCAGTTTGATTTTATTTTTTGAGGATATCTCCTGGCTCTCTGCAAACCTGCCAGACACCAGAAGTTTAACAACATATTTATATGGCATATTTATATTATTTTGTTTCAAATCATTCACAACACCGCAGACTGCATAGACAGTGTATTACATTGTTTACAATAAAGGCCGTGGTACTGCATGCAAGTATTCAAACTTTAGAGCAGCTGTTGCAGCAATTCTGAAATTTAAAAAAATTGTTTGCCTACATATATTTTTCTTTTTAATCCAAGTAAACAGACCAGTGTTTAAGATTGTGGCCAGCAAAATGCCCAGCTTTGTTTTGTATTCTGCACACATAAAATGTGTTTTTCCCCTAAAAAGAAGATGAAAGATTGGGAAAATTTAATTTTTGAGATCAGTGACGACCAATCAGGAATTTCTCCTTGTCTACCCAGGTGACTTCTATATCTATAGTAATGTGTAACCAGAATATCTCATCTGTTCTATCCAGAACACTGTCACTCACACTGTGGCCAAAACCAGACAGATCTATGATGAATTCAGACCCTTAAAGAAGTTTTATGTTCATAGATTAAGCCTTTTATTAACTGTCATTTGAGTTTTTAGTATTTCAGTTTTATATTATGTGGTTCAGTCTGGTTCACTAACAGATTCAGGCTGACAGATGGAGGCATGATATAACAAAAAAACAAACAAACAACAAAAAAAAAAACCAGTCTATGATGATAAGATTGACCTTCTAGGTGGGATGAACATAGTGTTAATGACTCACAGCTCCATAGTGTCTTTAATGAGCACAGCAGGTCATACTTTCATTTATTTTCCAAAATATATAATGTTTGGCACTAAAATGAAACATATTTTACATGGTACTTTTAAAAATATTGGAGTTTACCCAATAGTTATAGTTTTTACCCCTCCGCCAGTTATGGCTAGAGGTGTACTGTCGTTTTCCCGGCCATTGCCCGGCTCATGCACATGCCAGCTTTCTGAACTTTTGTATAGGCACTCCCTATGACCTAAACCTGGGCGTGGGGTGGCTAATTTGCATATGTGACCTTTTACCTTGGCACAGTGACCTTGACCAGCGTTTCCTGCGTCTTGCATTTGTCCTGCGTTTCAGGCATCCTGGCTGAGGGGTTTCGATGTTCTATAGAATGGCTATTTTTATTCTTGTTGGTTTAGGTGGTTTAAGTGTATATTCAGTCATACTATATAAACACACACTCACACACATGCACACGCACAAATATAATGACTTAAATAAAAGAACCTCTGGCTATACACTTAACAATGTTGGAATTGTTGTAATATGCCTACAATAAAGAAAAATCAATAAGTGTGATCAGGAATTGTGCAGAAAATGGGCTCGGATAAACTGAAGTAATTTTCATAGTGAGATTAAGGTAATAAGGATTTTCTTCCCTTTCCATTAACATATGTAATTGAAGTTTCACCCATTGTCTCTCCAGCTTCATCTTAGCGAAAACATCCCCAAACGTTAATTAGCAAAGATTTAATTTGAACAAAACTGCGCTAATTCCTGGAAAAGCTTGCCTACTGTTAACACAGTGACAAATAAGAATATTAGCTTCAGACTAATTTAAATTACCACATCACTTTGCTGTCTCAGTCTCAGTACATGCAACATAAACACCTTCAGACACATCAAGCTGAGGAAGCTCCCCCCCCCTTTTTTTTATTTTTATTTTTTTATTTATTTATTTTTAGACAGCTCAATCAAAGTTTGTGTCCAAAAGCCCTCTCTGGCATAAACTTCAGTGCTGGTCCCAGAACAGGCTTGGGTGGTGTTAGTGAAATTGGAAAGCTGTAGTGCTGTAATGCTGTCAGTGCTGTAATTTGACAGTCATGAAATTGGAGCCATTTTTGTGCATTACAAAAAAGCCCTTGGCAACTGCTTGCTGGACCAAGAATACAATGCTCAATGTGTTTGGGGGGAGATAGCAATTAAGCACCTTTTCTGTGAAAACCTGACACAAAAAATGAACAGGATGAAATCCCTGTTCAGCTCTACTTACTGCAGCCTTTTTTTTTCTAGACTTAATGCCTGCATCTATTGGCCATTATTTTACCCACCACTACCTTACAGGGGTGTAACCAAATGCCACTAGGCGTATCTGCATTTGTTTAGTGTTCTTAATATCCATATCTGTATCCAATGAAATCTAAATTGGATTTAATATTTTTCTGACAGTTTCTCAACCTCATCTGCATCTCTCAAGTTCACAATTGATCTCAACTAGAGATTAGAGATTTTGGGAAATTGTGTGCGTCAATTCATTTAACCACACTAGCTACAAAGAAAAATAAATAAATTAAAAAAATTATATTTATTGACCTATCTGTCGATCAATCTATCAATCTATCTATCTATCTATCTATCTATCTATCTATCTATCTATCTATATATATATATATATATATATATATATATATTTAATGTTTAATTTATATGTTTAAATTCAAAATGGTAAAACACTGCTATATAGTCCTGCAGGTGGTGCACTGTGAACTGTTTACACATTGGCATGTGGTAGAAGTTAATTTGTTAATGTTGTACTTTTTTAACCGTGGTTCAAGCTTTTAAAATCCTTAAAAATAAAGTGGAAAAATAATTGTCATATCAAATCGAGATGCTTATAGAATATGGTATTGGCTGGTGCTTGGTGATTCCTATCCCTACTAGATATTTACTTTTATCCTGCCAGGACAGCTTCTAGTTCCGTTCGTTCCAACTTATGAGATTTTATAAGAACTTTAGTTTATTTTGTTTTCCAAAATATCAACAAACCAGTCCTTATTTAAAATACCATGACTCCAACCAGGCAGTTACTAAGGATGAATGAATAAATGATAATACATTTGACCTTTTTGGTCCCACGAGCTTCAGCTGATGCATACCTCTAGTCTCCACCATATTCCCTGTGGGGCGAATAAATAGTGTATATTTGTATCTGTATCTGTTAGGAACACATTATCTGTTCAGTTCTTAATAATGCATTCATATTCAGTTTTACTTCTCATACCTATATATATAATGCTTTGGAGATAAGTACCATCATTATTTGCATGCCTGTTTCTTTGTGACTGAAAGCTGTATAATTATAATGAAGCTCTGGAAAGGAAGCGCCTGCAACAATAGACTGGAGCAAGAGGAGCAAGAGGTTTTGACATCAGTTCTCCAAATACCTTCTCATTTCCATGATAAACCTGGGTCTTTTCATTTATGCCACGATCCCATAACCCGCAGTAATGTGTTTATCTGATTGAATCTGTTCACTGCGTGAAGCTCTTTGAAATTGCATTGCAACAGTCCTTCACTTAATGAAAGGCAAAGCAAACGAGCTGCAGGAGTTCATCACTGGCTTGCAGATGAGGATTTGTTTTCTCTGTCTCCCTCTCTCTTTTTTTTTTTTTTAGCTCTTTTAGAGAAGAATGTGAATTTAATCTCATGGGGATTTTCAAAATAACCCCTCTCATTTAATGAATCAGTTCAACAAATCAGTGGATCCGTAGTTCAGGGAAGACTCTAACGCACCTAGACATCCCACTGTTAAAGTTAATGATATATACCATTAGTATATTTGTAGACGAGTGTATTTATAAAGGCTCCACCTCCATATGCATTCAATTTGATAGCAGGCTCAGAACAAATACCCCATTCTTTGTTCACACTGTTTGGATTTGGAAGTCATTAAGGAAATGCCTTTGTGGGGTTTCTCCAGGTCAGGAGGAAAGTGATTGACAGCTATGTGGCCATAAACCACTGGACGCCTATTCCAGATAAACACACCACACACTTATTTTCAGCTCTCACCCAACATCAGTGAACGGCACCCCAGGCCTTTTAATGACATGGACATGTGCCAAAGCCCTCACTCTTCACATTCAGCAGTGCTGATTGATGGCACATGGGTCAGACCAGCGGAAGCTATGATTCCACAGCACAGCTACACAAATCATGGAGCGAGTGGCTCAGAGACCAACTACCAACAAGTGGACTACAAATCTCCCACATATAAGAAACAAAGTCCTGGGACAGGAACCATGGTATTAATTCTTCTCCTAAAGGTCAGCGTTGTTCCCCTGGAGCAGGTGTTGCAGCCAGGAATACAATTTAGGGGAGTATAAGATGATATATGTGAAATAAAAATATTAATATTCACTCCATGATCCGTACAATTTAATTTAATTTATATAATGCACTAGTGGGTGCCAGAATTTGTTGTTTCATTATTCAAGTCACTGTCTCCCCTTAAACTAGCATTTTTCATCCTTTTTATGTGTCACGGCACATTTTTACGTTGGGGAAAAAAATCTCACACAGCACCATCCCTAATTCTACAAAAATGTAGCTGAGTAGCCTATCGTAATATATTATATTATAAAATGTATAGTTACACTCAGGACGAAACCTGACACTATTTAGATTAACACATAGAGGATATCCTGGCAGAGGATGACAAAATACACATATGGAGCTCTTCCTTGACTACTCTTAGTCATCCTCTGTTTTTCGTTATTATAGCATTTAAGCCTGGCTTGAACATCCAAGCTTGCATGGATATGCTGCTGTAAAGTGGAGCAGTTTTAAATTAAATCTGATTGCAACAATCAGAAATGCCTTGTTAATGGTCAACCACTTTCGAACTACAGTATTCAGATATTCATCCAGCTCTACCTGCATTTTAATTCACTCAGTCATTCACTTACTCATTTGCTGAACCGCTTAATCGTACTAAGGTCACATGGAGGATGGAGCCTATCGAAGCCGACACGGGGTGCAAGCAGGGTGCACCCTAAACTGCTCGTCAGGCTATCGCTGGGCCAATATACACAACCATTCACACTTACCTACACCCAGGGGCAAATTGGCACAACCTATTATAGTCTAATGTGCATGTTTTTGGACTGTGGAAAGAAACCAGAATACCAGGAGGAAACCCACACAGTTACAGGGAGAAAATACAAAATCCACACAGAAACGCCCTCACCTCACGCAGGACTCGAACACAGGACCTTCTTGCTGTGAGGCAGAGGCTAACCACTACGTCACCAGGCTGCACTCACATTAATCTGATTATCAGAAATGAACAAGCTTTACTAATCACTCTCATGCTTTGTAGGAGCTACCAACCACTACAGTATGATGAAACAAATGATATATCATTATTTTCATATTGGCTGTTGTTAAATGTAGATGAATCATAATGATGAACATTTGTAGGATGTCAGGAATGGTAAAGGAGGCACATGCAGTTAATGTATTGAGGAAGCCAAAACAGACCAAACAGTTAAAGCAAAACCAATAATAGCAAGAAACAATTTAAAGCTACACCATGAAAAGTGGTGTAAACAAGGTTTAACAAAACATGGAGGGAATGATTAGTGGGGGTGATGGGTAGTGTAGTTCTGCACCATTTGGCCTTTATAACATACCACATAATTACTGTACAAATTCATAATTCAAATTAATTTATATATTAGCACTCCTGTCTCACACCAAGAAAGTTCTGGGTCCGAGGCCTGGGCTTGGCGATGGGGATTCTGTGTGGAGTTTACATGGGCTCTAGTCTTCCTGCATCTGTAATAGTGTTCAGAAAAAAATGTAATAATGAGTAAGTCACACACACAAATATGTAGTTATTGTTCCGCCTTTAGCCCTACTTACAGCACGTATTCGTTATGCCACTGTATCAACAAACTTAAGCAACAAAGCATTGATTTCCATCCAGTGTTGGGTTCATTTTTCACCACCGTCTTGAATTGATGAGTGGAAAAATCGAACCACTGCATAAAGTCTTCTCCGGTACATCTCGAAAACATTCAATAGGGTTAAGGTCAGGAATCTGAGGTGCCAATACATGTATGAAAATGATTCCTCATGCTCTCTGAACCAATCTTTCATTATTTGAGTCCCCATTTTATATTCGTTCCATCAGGGAAGAAAATGTCCAGTGGTCTTTCAGTACATTCAGGCCATAAGCTGACTTCATTTTATTGCCACATTATTGTTGCTGAGCCTCGACCTGACCAACCGGAGCAACAGTGCTGTGATCAAGGCTTAATGCACTCCATGAAAATATTTGCGTGTGCCACTTCTTTTTGACCAGGCAGTATATAATCATTCATTCATTCATTCATCCATTTTCTAAGCCGCTTAATCCTAATTAGGGTCTCGGGGAGGTTGGCGCCCATCTCAGCCGACTCTGAGCGAAGGCAGGGTACACTCTTAAAAGCTCCCCAGGCCATTGCAGGGCCACATACAATCATTCACACTCACCCCTCGGGGCAATTTGGAACAGCCAATCAGCCTACTGTGCATGTTTTTGGACTGTGGGAGGAAACCGGAGTACCCGCAGGAAACCCGCACAAGCACTGGGAGAACTCCACACAGAAACCAGTGATTATTCAGTAAATGATTATCATTTGGAACGGTTGGGAAGGATTTGATGAGCTGTTTTGTTGAGCAAGGAAACCAGAGTGGGATGCAGCTTGAGAGTGATGGTGACACATGGCTGAGTCATAATGGGATGCCGGCAGGGAATCAATCATCAGTTTTGTGTTTATGACAGCTTGACATGGCTCGGCCGTCCGGCTGTGGTTTGTTTAGGCCGAACACACGGCCAGTGTGTGTAAATCACTTTCTGCGGCACATCTGTTGAAAAACACTCGAATCAGTTAAGGGAAGTGTCACATTTACACACTGAGAGCAGGATAAGACAGTACAGAATACCACTAAGGCAGCAACTTTTTGCATGCCAGAGTCAGATGATCTCAGGTGCACAACCACTGTTTCATGTAATAATTAGTGCATGACACTACCAGATGCCTGCTTCATTTAAAACCACCAACTGTAAAGTATTTTCAGCTCTTTTCTCCTTAACTCTCCTTGTAATTGTCATAAGGAGCAGGCATCAGGCCACAGGAAGGTAAAATGATAATTAAAGAGGCAGAGTACTAACACCGTGCCTCTTTGAGTCCTGTTTTTCTTCTGTCATTTCTAATTTTAAGCTCGCTTGCGTGTGAACTTATAACAAAGTAAAGGCGCTTTTCTCATTCTGCAGTAATTACGCTTCGTATGTACTCTTATACTTGCTGGGAATAAAAATGTGCTCATCATCTCAGCGCATAGTAAGTGCACATACAGTGTCAGGGAGAAGGATTAAGATGGCCCAGAATTGCTCAGAGACTTCCTTTCCCAGCTGTTTCTAAACGATACAGGCGATTTGTCTGAGCAGCAGAGACTGTCACGTTTCTCAGGGGTGAAGATCACTGAGTGGCATTAGTCTTGTTTTTCACACTCTGTTGCAGTGATAGCCTATTAATTATTTTTTTTCTCTATTTCTGAGCAAGCAATCGAAAAGTCTATTTGGGAATGTGAGTGGGATTTTTGTGTGTGTGTGTGTGTGTGTGTGTGTGTGTGTGTGTGTGTGTGTGTGTGTGTGTGTGTGTGTGTGTGTG
>JBCNYH010000026.1:10441194-10455003 GCA_039654325.1 Tandanus tandanus
TATATAAATAACTGTACAATGGATGTGCCTGTGCATCCAGATCAGTCACATCATATTCTCATGAATAACTCTTAGACACTGGTTGACAGAAACAATCAGAAAAAATTGATGCGAAAGAGTGCACGTTGAGCTTTGAGATTATGTCTGTATCCTAAGCAGAACCGAAGATGTCTCATTTTAAATGTCACACAAAATTATCTACTTTCTGTGTGAGTGTTACTTGGTGATAGAATGACATTATGCGTTTTATTCAGCTCTGGTTACATACAATACTCTGGAAAATCTGAGACATGTTTAAAAATTAGTTTAAATAACTCTAGATTTTTCAAGCATGACTAAAGCTTTACAATTTTTGAAGTTACATTAGTCAGTTATAATTGTTGCACAACATCTTTTATACTGATGATAATGATTTAAGTCAATATAGTTTTGTACATGAATAGTCTGACAGTCTGTTCGGGGTGTACCCAGGATCTTGGCCAACGTAGGATTGCGCCTAGGGGCCAATTTGGAACAACTATTTATCCTAATGTGCATGTCTTTGGTCTGTGTGGAGGAAACTGAAGGAAACCTGAAGGAATCCCACCCAAGCACAGGGAGAACATGCAAACTCCACAAAGAAACGCCCTCACAATCCCGGGACTTGAACCCAGAACCTTCTTGCTATGAGGTGGACGGGGAAGGATTGTTAGATTTTATTCTAAATAAATACAGTGGGAGTACATAAGTTATAGTAATATTTTAAAATTTATAACAGCCCATATCTTACAATACTTCGACCTGTGGCGGGGGCATTTGTGTACCTGGACACGTACAATTTTACACATTTTTATTTATTTCTTATTTTTATATATCCATAGCACTTTGCAAGTTGACATGTAAAAATTGGTCAAAAAATTTTATTTGTCTGACACCACAATTATATTGCTAGAATTCCATCATTATAAATATTTGAACATAATTATTTAAATTTTTTTATGTTGCCCATTTCTCCAGCTCCTCTGTTCCTTCGGGCAGATTGTCAGTTTCAGAATAATGTTGTTGAAAGCTGTAATCACTCCCGTAAGCATCACAAAAGGCTTTCAAAGTGACCTGTACTGGCACTGCTGATGGAGTTGCTGAAGCATTGTACAGCATGCAGAATCCCTGGGGCATTTTCTTCAAGCCTGTTCACCTAACCAGAGGCACTCGCTTCATACTTTAATCTACCGGCCTCTCATCCTCTCTCGGCCTCTCATGTCCTTTTCTGTTTACCACATTTGGTGATTAGTTACTGAAAGCAGCCATGGTGATGATGCCAGAGCACAAATAAAGGCTGGGGTGGGTTTTTTTTTTTTTGCTATGCTTTGAAGGTTTTTTTTTTTTTTTGTAGCTCTTTATCTCATGTAAACACTGGATCTCTCATTAGGTTTAAATTACTGGAATGAGAGCAATACTCCAAACAGTTTATGTATAGTACTGCCCAATGCCTTTACTGTATGAAATGAACACTCGAGAGTCTGGCTGTTAATTCTGAATTGAACCCAGTTTTCTTGGAACTTATTCCAAGCATTCTTTTATACCATCCTTATTGAGAGAGGATTTTGTCTTGTTTGGTCTTGTTTGTAGGAGGGTAAGTGATGCTGTGAGAGGAAAGCTGGGCGATGCTTCACAGCCTTTACATCTCTCTGAGGAAATCAGACACAGATGGGTTTGCCGATACCAAGCTCAAATGCCCCTGGGCAACCATGAGACTTGTTCAGCTACATCTCCTAGCTGCAGTCATGAAGAATAAAGCTCAAATTCAGGTTCTTCCTGCCTTATAGGGAAATTGGCTTGGAACACAACAAACACATGCCCACATTTTTTTTTTCTTTCAACTACATTATTCCAATGCTTGGCATCCCTCGTGTCATCTTGTTACTATCCAAAAATGTTGCAAGTCCTTCCCTCTGGACTCACTCATCATACAGCAGCCTCTGTTTCTTTAAAAAAGTATAGCTGGTTGCAGTGGAAACAGGTGCGTGTGTATATACAGGGGTTTTACTCTAAACATCAGGCACTTGAGGGGAAAAAGTGGTTCAGTGGATTTTTGATGCACTCTGTGTGTCATCAAATGCAGAGGAACATGTCACTGCTGATCAGCACTAAAGTATTTTTGTGTTGCCTCCTCTCTTTCGTATCAGATTTTTTTATAACAGAAATATGATACATTGATACAGATTGTTAGACTGTTAGAGATTTAAGACAGTATAAATTTAAAAAAAGCTTTAAATATATTAATAAAATATAATAATAATAATAATAATAACAATAATAATAACAATAATTTACCACCTTCTTGAGTTCTGTGCATCTTCGTCATAGAATAAGTGAGGTGCGGTATGTTTCTTATATGCACCACCCACTGGACTGTTATAGCTGCTCCTACACACATTATTGGCTGCCTGCCAGAGTGACAAGGCAAGTTCTTACTTATCACTCAACATTTGACAAATGATCAAATGAAATATGTTAAGGAAATTTGCATTCTCTGTATTTGGAGCAATCTGCTGACATTGTTTCCTTTGCATTGTTTGGTAAAAATTTGACACAGTGATAATGTACCCTTCAGAAAGCTCAGGTTCTGATGAGTTCTGTGATGGATGTTAGATGATGTATGATTCCAGAGTCACAATGCCAGGAATATTGATGTCAAAATAAATTGTACTATGTGGTCTAAAGTGCAATATATGGAAATCAGCATTGTGGTGCCTCAGAAACAATGGGTGTGAGACGGTAATACCCTGGCTCCATGGACGAGATGGGGCACAGATACATTCCAGTATACCCGTATACATATACATTCCAGTATACACCAGTATACATATACATTCCATTTGCTAAATTGCCCTTATCAGAATGTTTTTATGGTGGCACGTTGCCGTAGTGGTTAGCACATCCCCTTCACAGCAAGAAGGTCCTGGGTTTGAGTCCTGGGTTCGGCAAAGGTGTTTCTGTGAGAGCATGTGGTTTCCTCTAGGTAACCACCCACAATCCAGATATATGCCCTTTAGGCTAATAAGCTGTTCCAAATTGCCCCTAGGTGTGCTTGTGAGTGTGAATAGCTGCGTGTCTGTTGGTCATGCGATAGACTGGCGAGCTGTTCAGGGTGTACCTTGCCTTTGCCGAGAGTCGGCTGAGATAGGCTCCAGTCTCGCTGCAGCCCTAGTAAGGAATAAGCGGTTCGGAAAATGGATGAATGAATGAATGATTTGGGGTGGGGTTGAGGGGTTATAGTGTTAATGCATCCCTACATACATGGATTCATTTAGCAACTTGTAATGAGGTGTAAAAGACCACCACAACCCATATAAGTTGTCATTACATAACGGGACCACTGCTAGAAGAGAACATGCATGACAGTGTCTGGCAGTTGTCCTGTTTGTATTTGTCTGTTGTGAGTGCCAGGTTTTAATCAGGCAGGGACAGACACAGTGGGCATGCAGAGAGCTGCAGCTTGGCTAACTACATCGCTCCTCCCTCGTCCACCACACAGCTTAGTAGGGATTACTGCATGTACCAGCACTCTGCCTAGCACCCCTGCCTAGGGGACCATGGTCTACAGCGCAAACTAATTACACTCTCTGCTTAAGGCCATCCTGGGTCTTTTCCGTACAAGAGGCAAAGAGACTTTCAATGTGTTTTACCATGGTTCGGGTTGGAAAAAGCGCAAATGACTTGTTGATCCATTTAAGCCAGGTTTATTATGACTTTTAGTATTTCTCTATTCAATTTAGGGCTTCCATTTAAAGCTGCTTTCCCTTTTGGCTTATGGATTGAGAAACTGTACAGAGCAAATAGATGATCTCTGAAGAAGGAGGAGTTTTCTGCAATGGTGGTTCACTGTGATGGAAGGAGAGAGCTAATTTGTAGCTTACTCATTGCCTCACACTTGTTTTAAAGAGGATCAAACGGATGCTTTGCTGACGTAACCATTTTCCAGCTATCTCGCTGCATCAAAACATCAAATTAAATTAAAGATTAGGCAGTAAAGCACCACTAATGTACAACACCGAGTTGGAGAGATTTCCAAGATCTATGAGATCCCTGAGGAAAACCAGATTACAAGCTGTTTCTTCTTGTTATTTTGTTGTTGTTGTGTTTTGGGTTTTTTTTCAGGCTAATTTTTACATATGTTTCAAATGGCTGACTGTTCCTGATGGCTTTTAACAAGTCAGTTAACTGTAATTAAGATGAACTGAACCAGAACTGACTATCTTAGTAAAGCAGGTACATGCTGAACTCGAAGAATAAATCTAGTCCCCAGCAACCAGCTTGATCGTCTTTATTCTCCTCAACCTTTTTCTTGCTTAATTAGCCCTGTTCCCATCATTATCTGACTGTCAGCAATGTGCTCTCTGGCTGCTCAGCTCCTCCTCTGAGCAGTACTTATTGCAGTCAACCTCATTCAACTTGATAAGACACAGCCAAGACATGTGTAGGCTAGGTGACAAATTAAAGGAAAAACCAACATTAAAAAAAAGCTAGAAACAGTGTGTAAAGTTCTGCGGGTGGGAAGTTCCAGGGTGGTGGCACCCTTATAGTCGCCATCATCACAAAGTGTATAGGTCAATAAGGTGACACACTGGCCGGACATTGTGACAAAGGGACAGAGGGACACGGAGTCTGGCCCCCGGTTACTTGGTCTGCACCATTACATTAGACATCCCACAAAAATATCCAGAAGAGCTTCACTTATGCACCTGTACTGTACTGGAGGGTTCTTCTAAAAGATGTGATGTTCCCTCAATTTCCGAAGACAGTTGGGTAGAGCTATACACCATGCAATGTTTTTACTTGGTTTTGCTGTGCCGGACAAAAAAAAAAATCAAACTCAGGAAATATATATATTTTTGTTAGCAGGTTGAAATCAGGAGTCTTGTGCACCAGCAGAAGGATGACATATGATGAGCACTCATAGCACAGTTACGAATATAGTATTAGCCATGGCAAAGCATTCTTTATCTCAACTTCAGTCAACAATCTTTTTGTTTATGCACGCCCGTTTTGTACACAAACCCAGATTACATAAGATGACATAAGCAAAATGTAGTCATTTTCTTCAATCACAGGTCTCTCACTAAAAAACCTTAAATTTAATATATAGATTTAGGCTCAGCCTAAATGCAGTGCTCCAGAAAGGTGTCTAAATTGATTAACTGTCTGAGCCTGGGTTTGCTTTTCAGTTCCTTTCCTTTCACAAGCTGATTTCTGCTTTCATTTGTATCACCTGTCTTGTTAGTTTAAGTATCTGTTTAATGAGTTTAAGTTCTCTCAAGCTTTTGATTTCCGTGTTTTTTTATTTAACTGCAAGTGTGTCTGCCTACCTGAGTTAGATTGTGTGTTTCTATTCTGTGCAATCTGAGCGGTAGTGTATGGTAAGGTAAGTCTGTTTGGCTTTTTACACCCGAGCCTACTGGCTTATCAGGTCGGAGTTTATCCCCGGTTTCCGTAGCATGAAGCGAATAGGAGTTCAACTCCTCCTGGATGGGATGCTAGTCCATGCTAGGTTACCTTTCCAGCATTTTTGACTACTACTGGGGATTAGAAACCACAACCTCTCGATCATGAACCCAGCACCACCACCATCTACAACTGTGTATGAGCCTCTCATTTTTGCATTTCAGTTTCATTATTATTATTTATATATATATATATATATATATATATATATAGGGGCAGTGGTGGCCCGGTGGTAAGGTTCTGGCTTACTGATCCCAGGGATTTATTTTTTTTATTAATTTTTTTTAATTGCTGCCTGTCATCATGCAAGTCTGTGATATATTAAAGCCAATCAGCATCAACTCAGTGACACAGAAGCCTTACTGATTTTTTCCTGGGCGACATTGGACATACACAGGACAGCCATCCAATCTATATTCTATGACTATAGTGTTCCGCACATATTACACATATTAGCCTGTTACAGAAATCTTTCAAGATCTTACTGGGATCTTTTTATGTAGTGTGTCAAGTAATAATCCTAAAACTCCTCAGTTATATCTCCGAATAATCTTATTTATTTGAAGAATAAAAATGGATGGATAATGGATCTCGCTCCAAAATCTCCTTTTCTTGTTCAGTTGGATTGAGAGAGAGTAAATGTAAAAGTCATAGCATATGACTTATTTAAAGTAAATGCACTGTCTTTATTTATTTTCGTTTCCATTGCCATGTCTTAGGTCAGAAACTAGGGAAAAGGCACTATGTACCTTTAACAATGTCCTTGCTGGGTTGCTAACACGTTTTAGGAATTGCGCTTGATTTCCCTTGCGTGTAGTCACCCAAATCATCAGTTTCATCTCTCGGTGCAATTAGCATTCTGCAAACAACTCTCAGTAGTGATAGAGGTGAAAGTATGCCTCTTGAGTTTTCAGGGTTTTTTCCCCTGGTACAATCTACAGGGCTTCATTATCCTTGTGATACCTCACATATTCTGCTTTTTTAATAGATAGCAAAGCGTTTCACTGTTGTTTTAGGCACAGTGGGACAGTTCAAGGATACGGCAGATGCATTTGATTCTTAATTTAGCCTGTAATATTGTACTGCCACACACTGCACAAACAGTAGCTGTAGTGTTTGCATTGGAGTGGTTCATTCTTATTGGATAAACCAATTGTGTTGAAGTAGTTATTTCATTACAAAATTAAATGCTTGCAAATGCCTTGTTAAAAGACAACAGAGGAGAATTGCCAGACTGGTTTGAGCTGACAGAAAGTTAATGGTAATCCAACCACACTTTAAAGGTTGAGCAGAAAAGCATCTTCGAATGCACAACATAAATTATATTTTATGTGCAGCATAAATTGTACATTATTTCAAAACCCTTAATAAATATAATAATAATAATAATAATAATAATAATAATAATAATAATGCCTGCACTTGCACTTCGCAGCTTATTCTCTTACTTTATCTATGCATATTTCTGTAAACTTACACATGCAAACATTTTTGGTGCTCCGCTTTTAGGCAGTGCTATTAAATGAAATAATAACAACAATAATAATCATAACAACTGTAATGTGGTTAACAGTTTATATAATAGTATTAAAATTTATTTGAGCTTTAACTAAAGGCCAGTTCACACCAAAGATCCACAACACGAGGAAACTATTGCAGAATGTCATAGAGATGAGTGGTCTGGATCTACCATTGTAATACATTGCAAGCCGTCTCATGGAATAACAAAAGATTCGTGTTAAATCACAGTTTTAGAACACTAGCTCTCACGGTGGCGTGTTGCTGCTGCTGCTGCAAGTCAGGTGAGTAAGGTGCATATGGCAACGGTTCAAAGCAACGTTTGGCTGATTCTGCCACTGTCAACTGTGCTGCGTAGACGCATAGTCCGCGGGCAACAGTACGCCAGCTCGAAGCTTTGATTGTTTTAAACATTTAAGGATTTATTTTTTATTTTTTATTTTTTTTTGTGGACAGTGATATAAGGCTTTATATTATACCGTTATTCCCCAAAATGTAAGTTATGCCCCTTGTTTCTGGGTAATGCTGAGAACCTATTGAAGTACCCATGAAATTTGAATGGCTTTACATGGATATTTATTAATTTGGTTTTATATATATAACAATTATAATAACATTTGATAATTAAGTTTTTTTTGTTGTTGTTGTTTATCTTACTGAAGAAGATTTCACTTTTGCAGATTTGTGTGCATGGGTTTTTTTTTCTGTACTTACTTCTATAGTGTAATATATGTCGGTGTATAGTTCTGGGTTTCTTATCTGTAATGAAAGGACATTTCTTCAAAGAAGAAAGTTCAAGGAAGATCGAACATAGGCTTTATACTACCCTCCAACTCCTTCCTGTCTGCCAATGTAGTGTACACTAACAGGTCCAGTTTCTTTTTTTGTTATACACACTGCGTATTTTCCATTCGTTTATGTAAATGAGCAGACACTTGTCTGATGTATGTAGTACTGATGTAATGTAGTATTGTAATATGTGCGAATGTACCAAGTTTTATTTTATTAAGAAGTTTACTAGGTTATATCTCATTTCTTAGTTTAATATATGTATACTGTTATTTTTGCCATTATCTTTTCTTATATGAACTGATGCGTTCACATCCTATTCTCAAGATTTCGTGCACTCATGTGAAAAGGACCTTCTCAGACAGGTTAATGCAAATTATCAAACGGATTTTAGCAGATTGCTACTTCAAAAATGCAAGTAAAAACTATAATAAATAAAAAATATATACATATTTTCAGTGTAACAGGAAAGTTTCATTATACTTTGAGAAATTTTAATTGGAATAACAAGCTACAATGCTGTTCTCTCACAAGCCAGAAAAATATATCAGGTTCCTATGATAATTACTTTCACAAAGCAATTAAACAAAAATACAATTTTGTCCATGTTAATGAAAAAGGCTATTGATTATTGAAAATAAACTCTGATTTTTCGCGGTTTAATGATTAAAGTGGATGCTCCCATGACCATGTGCCTCTTTTTCATTATTTGGTGACTGTTCAGTTTTATACCATCATATTATCAGACTGCGTTCAGGTGAAAAAAGGCAACTCTTAGTTACTATCACAGTGGGTTTTATGTTCTGTTTCCTATTTTATGTTATGAAAATGCCATGGGTCCATGCCAGTGTGGATGCCAAATAATTTCTTTGGTCCATTGGAGCCCAGCTTGTGAGAAATTATGAGAGGTTGGCATGGCCTGTAACAGACTGACGTGTCATATTAAAACAGTGGGAGTTCACTCAGAAGCCTCGAGGCCCAGTGTCCTGTGGCCTTCTGTTCACCGCAGCAGTGTCACTCTCAGCATTAGACATCTATAACCATGCCTCCAGCCTCTTTATCTCTGCACGACTCGACTGTGGCAGAAAGTCTCCATCAAATGAGAGCCGCTTTTGCACTGAGGCTCTTAAGGCTTAGCTTTTGCTCCATGCCTCTGTGGTTTTTAATTCAGCCTTTGAAATGTGCCATGGAACATGAGGTTGAAAAGCATAGGTGAAGTCTTCCCTGGTGAAGATCACTCCCTGAATTAAATACTAGCCATCTCAATGTTCCCAGGGAATTGTCCCAATAGTGATGGGATTTGTTATTCTTCTTTTGGCTTGCCCATTTTTTAATATCAACAAAACCATGCTTTTTGTCCATTTTGATATGTATGAATGTGTTTGTCTGGATTTATAAGAATTTGCATTTCTCTCTGTCTGTAATCCTATTAGCTTTGTAGCTTTCAGCATTTATTGTAAATAAGCCCCCCTTGCCAACATTTAAGAACTTTTCAAAGCAGACCAAAGCATCTTAAATAATTAGCTTCTTTTAAAGTGCTATTCATGACATTCTAGTCCATTTCATAGCTCTTTAATGGACATCATTGCCCATTTTCTGTCCTGTACATTGATTTTCATTCATTTCTTGTGCTGTAATTCTACACTCCTGTCAACTCAAAGAGAATGTCACTGATTTGCTTTATCTCTCCGTTCTCTCTTTTGTCACAATTAGTTAGGGATGAGGTCCTCTGAAAGCAGGCTAGCATATAAGTGTAGTACACAGAGTTATGGCCCCATTTGTAATTGCCCTGAACATCGCATTGTCCTTCCTTATTGTTGGCCGTCTCCTTTGTAAATTGGCTAAAGAGAAAACAAAACCGCGTTTTTGGCACGATGTGTTGTGGTCCAACCGCCGAGGCAACATGACCGCACTGAGAATGTAATTATGACCAGCGAGAAGTCTGCGTGTAAGGCGAATTACCTTCATCCTTCGTTTCTCCGCCTCATCATCTCTGGAAAGCCACTCCATTGTCTGCTCAATATGTTGTGAGGTGGCCTTGTAACCTTGCTGATTTATGGCTTAAAACGTTTTGCAATTTTTTCCCATAGCACTTTTCTTCAGTTTGTAATTGGATTCACCATTCTGTAGTATTGAAATAGAAATTAATCATACTTTCTGTGTTAAAGTGAAACAGTGCGTGTGGAGAACTAAATCATAATTGCTCCATACCTTTTTTTTCTGGCCAGTGGGAGGGCATATTTCATTTGCTTCATCGGAGAAGAATACTGGAGTCCCAGCCCCCGATGCACACCAGACATGCACCAGTCTGAATGAGAAAGACTGGTCATAATCAGCATATTATTGGCCAGAAACATTCAACTGATGTTTGTTTATAGACCTAACACAGTATGAATGTGTGAAGTTGATTGACCTAATATTGATTTATATATTATCACAAGAAAGACTCGGTGGGGCTGGAGGTGTAGTGGTTAGGGTACCGGGCTCATGATCAGGAGGTTGTGTTCGAATCCCTGTTAGACCCCACTCTGCTAAGACCCCTGGGAAAGGTCTTACCCACAAGTGTGCCTCTGTCCACCCAGCAGTATAAATGGGTACCAAAAAAAAATACTGGGAAGGTAACCTGCGATGGAGTTGAACTCTTAGTTGCTTCACGCTACGGAAACCGGGGATAAGCACCGACCTGATGAGCCACTAGGCTCAGGTGTAAAAGCCCAACAGACTTACCTTTACAAGAAAGACTGATCCGTTGCTTGTGGCTAAAGAATGAAGATTTTTTTTGTCTAGATTTTGGTGCACTCCAACACCTGAGAGCAGCACAGAGAACTGACTGGTTCTTGGTCCTCTTGAAAAAGGTAGCCATATGTTTGCCTCCACCGAATGTGTGGTGTGGAAGCTATTCTTGCTCAGTACTGTATACCAATGAACGCCGAGTCACGTTACATCCTGTTTCAAATTTAATGACGGCGGCGATAGGGTTATAACGGTCAGCAGAGGAGACGGAAATGCCTTAATGAAATGTTAAACCAGGCTTTTTTAAGAGCAGCGCGCTGTAATTAGCTCACGTTATAAAAAACTTCACCTTGGACTATTACAAAGCCCTGACACTGGAAATACCTTCTAGAAATGTTAAATGACTCCAAGTCAATAATGTCACCATATCAACAATCACACCTTCTTTTTTTGCCATATTTCTGATGTTACTCACCAGTAGGAATTCCAGTAAAATTTCACACTACTGCTTGGCACGGTAAGCTTCTTTGAGATACATAACCCTACAGAAGCACACCGTCTTGTTCTGGCTACGTGGCTATGATGCTGGAGTATTAAACTGAAACAGCTGTTTTACACAGCGTTGCACTGTAACATCTCATTTAGCGCCAACCTCAAATTAGGCTCACATACTTGTTTTATGTTGTGCATAAAAGTTGGAATAACAGCAATTACACTCTTGTGTACTTAATCAGAGAAGCGTATGGATGCACGCAGAGAGAAAAGACTCTGATATGTTGAAAAGTTACTGCCCCACATATCACTCGCGAAGCAGCCGCTTCAATTTGCTGCATCTTTTGAGGCTTGCTGGAAGTAGCAGGCAGTGAGTTTGGATTTTTAACTCCATAGTGGAAAGGTTTCCTGTCTTCATTCAACTGGTTCAACCTATAAATTAATTGCTGGGTCATTTGTATAACAACAATTTATTCGTATTATTTTATTATTAGTATAAAAAACTGAATCCCGCTAATGTTTCCAGCCATTTGTGTACTAGAATTGTTGCATTAATCTTGTCTTCAAGCAGCTATTTCAATTGGATTACCCTTTTTAATAAGAAAAACGAGCAAGATTGTAATGCAGTTATGTTGGACCGAAACAATGTCTTAAGGCAGCTGGGCTATACATCATTATGAAATATCCGTTACTTACAATTAGTGTATGATATTGTGAAGTGAAGCAGATGTATTAATACTGGATGGACCAGGACTCTGTGCATGTTGTTACCGTTGCTTTCTTTCTTTCTTTCTTTCTTTCTTTTTTCCTTCGTTCCTTTTTTCTTTTCTCTATCAGAACAAATTTCATTGCCAATGCAATTGAAATGTTCATAGTCATTGAAGGCAAAAACAAACAAACAAACATATATTTATAATATATGTAACACACATTTCTATACATTTTTAACCCCAAGATATGACGATATTTGGAAAAATTTGGAAAATTAGGAATCTCTCCTGATGCCTATCAATAATTAGATGTAATGGGAGCAAAGCACTTAAACAATATGTTTATCATAAAGATGATGATAGTGATGATGTTGATGATGATGATGATGATGAAGATGATGATGATGATGATGATGATGATGATGATGATTTGCAGTAGCAGTAGTAGTAATGGTGGTTGGGGATGATATTAGATGGGAGGACTAAACCCTTTTAATAGCTTGACAGTTGAACTAGTAGGGGTGACCAGTGCAATATGTCGTAATATTTAAAAATAATAGATTAATAATAATTATGATAATAATTATGATCATCATCATCATTGCACACACACACACACACACATACACACACACACACACACACACAAAATCTCTGCTTGCACCTAGTTATGAGCTAATTGTAGTAATATTAAAAAGTATTATTATTATTAATAATAGTGTTAAGTGTATAATTATATAATTATTATTCACTGAAGACAAGGTGGATGTTGCTGAATATTTTTGCTTAGTACTGTATACACTACGGGGGGCACGGTGGTGTAGTGGGTAGCACTTCTGCCTCACAGCCGATAAGGTCCTAATCCTAAAGGTGTCTAATTCGAGTAGCTAATGATCCTTACCACCGATATCATCATCATCATCATCATCATCATCATCATCGTCTTCATATTTATTACCGTTCTTTATAATAGATATCCTTGCTGTATTCCTACTTGATGTTAAGCCCTTGACATTTTAATAATACCATTCAGAATTTTTTATTATGCTTATTTTCAATGGTGTTTCCCTCTCCTTATTCACACTGTTTAATTAGCTGCCATTTCACACATTTACATGTACTGTATCTCAGGGACGAAAAATATTCATTGGTATCATCATCAGAAGAAGGTTATTTGGTATAGTTATTTCATCCTTGTGATTTTTCCTTGTTTATTAAAGTGACACCATTTACACCATCTGCTGGATATGTGATATCCGTGAAGTGCATATTTTAGGTATTTTAAATATTAATATGGAAATTTGATACTCGTAATTCAACAACACACACCACAGCACCTTTTGATTCCGATTATTTCATAGTGCAGTGCCACTTTTAGATCTTTATTTACAGCTTTGTCTATTTTTAATGTATTTTAGACCCTCATACAAAGAGAAGTTTCGCTAAACTCTGCTTATATATTTGGAGACTGTGATGAGTGTCTCTGTGAACTGGTGCAGGTTTATATGTCTTAAATCTGTTGAAGGGGAAAAAAAACCCAACATAATATATGACATTGCACTCTTGCTTTCATCTTTTCTTCATGCCCCACGTGGTCTGGCTTTTCAAAGTACCTTTCTTCCCATCTCAGACTCATAAAAATAAACTGGCAGGACGGAGGGGGAAAGTCATCCCCTACTTTAATCTGGCTAGTGAAGATTTAAGTCTGCTTTGCAGTAGCATAGAAATTCAACAGTGTGTTTACACCTCGTTTCTTCTTCACGTCTTCCTGATTAGCAGCGGCTCTTCAGGTATATGCCACTTGTGTTAATTTCTTGGGTATGTTTAATATATCACACTGAAGTATGGTTCATTCAACAAGATTACAGGTTCCTATTCAGCTACACCCCCAGTTCAGCTAACTGGGTAATCAAAGGATAGCCATGTCTCTAACTGTCTGTGGTGAGAGGCATGTAAAAGAACCATTGCTGACTTTCGTCAAGAGTAGGCTGCATTGCCGTCAACGTTGTTTCTGCCCTGCGATGGCCTGGCGAGCTGTCCAGGGTGTACTTTGCCCTCGCCCAGAGTCGGCTGAGATGGGTGC